>JAVXUP010002517.1:0-125082 GCA_033070095.1 Escallonia herrerae | reverse complement strand
TTTTCTTTGTTCTTGGCACTCTATAGGATTATGGCATTTTCGCAAGCCACCTTGCACGAGGGTGGTGACAACGAAAAAAAGAAATGGCAACAACATACTTCTAATTACTTTGATAAGACATCTTCTAACTTTTTAGTTATGTATTCCTTTCGTCTCAAATAAATTGCTTCATTTTAGCTTGGCACAAATATTAAGGATTTAGGATGTCGGGAGGGGGATTGAAAAAATTGGGTTAGAAGAGTGAAAATGAGTAGGTGGAGGTTAAATGTGGAGAAAAAAATAAAACAAAAAAAGTGTAAACATGGAAAAACACTTATTGAATCTTTTCAAACTTGGAAAGGGAGCAATTTCTTTGGACAGTCCAAAAACAAAATATGAGTTTTTTTTTTTAAGACAAAGAGCGTATAATAATTATATTAAAGTTTTGAAAATTTTCTTTTCTTTCTACATTTTTGCAAGGTGTATATTAAATATTACCAACATAAGAGAAAAAAGAAAAAGAAAAAAGTTTCACACTTGAGATTGACATGCTAGTCTCAACTTCTATTTTAGATTTTACTAGCTAATATCCCCGTGCAAATGCACAGGATAGTATGTAATTTGGTTATACTGTAAATCATTTACTTTAGCATGATGAAATAGAACAGAAATTCCAAAAAAAAAATAAAATCCAAGTATATGAGTTTGTTACATAATAAATTAACGCGCTGCTTAAATCAACAGTCTCATTA
This sequence comes from Escallonia herrerae, assembly GCA_033070095.1. Lineage (NCBI taxonomy): Eukaryota > Viridiplantae > Streptophyta > Magnoliopsida > Escalloniales > Escalloniaceae > Escallonia > Escallonia herrerae. The sequence continues at coordinate 124,351 of JAVXUP010002517.1, read as the reverse complement.
ACCATAACTGTTTAACAAATAAAAATATTTTTAGCGCGAATTTCAGAATTACCTATTTATCATCTAAAAGCGCTTTTGACGAAAAAAATGTATCATAAGTTTTTCCAAAATATTGATTGCTAGTAATTCATGTCCTCCTTCATTTCCTTATTTATCAAAATCGTCGCCTTGTATCTTTAGAAGCGCTTTACTATACGTGTTTCTTTATTTGATTTTTAAAGTGTAATTTTACCAGTATTTATCATTATTAAGGTTATTCATACATAATTAGTAAAAGTTGTCATTAAAAAATTGTTCAGACCGTTGCCATTTGGGTTTGGACCAAAAGGTACTTCTTGATTATTGTACACCCGTACAAAAACATGGTAAAGAAAAAAGCCCTTATAGTGAAAATTTTAAGAGTTCCAAGTTAGATGATAGGATTTACACGGCTTTGAAGTTAAGTCAAGAAATTATATCTAGAATAACTATTATTTAATTAGGTTATTTGCTTCTATTTCAATCATGATTAGTCTCCAGCTATTACACTACCATCACCTTAGTCTTACTATTTCCTTTAAAATACCGGTCATCATTGCTGACATTGCCTCTCGAGTCGCCACCACTGTCATCTTATTAGAGTTATTATGGCCAGCAACACTGTCACCATATTTTTGTTAAAAGCTACCACACTATCAACCACAATCACCGCTACCATCATTGCTATTATAATGATTGGTCATTGGTCGATGCACCATTACTGTCACCATCACCTACCAGTCGCTACAGTATCTGCCTTCATCGTCTTGCTAGCATCTTTACCATAGCTACAACCATGGAGCGTTCACGTCACCACCACCACATTGGTCCAACCTATAATGTATATATTACAAAATTAAAGTAAAAGTCGTCTTAGACCTCATATACCTTTCCATTTTTCTTCCCATCAGCTCCAATTCCTTCTTGTAATTTTATTTTGAAAAAAATGTGGTTCCATACCGGCAATAACATGTTAGACTTCGTGCATACAACTACAAACTTAGGATAAAACTTACAAAAATGTAATATTCCCTCTAATTTCATTTTCATGTTAGTGTACTTCGTGAAATTAACTATATCTTTTTTCCCAACGTGATAGTGTATTACTTTTGTTGCTCTTCCATTTTGGGAAGGTATGCAGTTTAACATTTTCGCGAAAAACAGTTTGCTTTTGAATCTAAGAGAATTATAGTTTCATACTAATTCAATTTTCTATCTAAATGTTAATGAGATAATTCATGCCATTTAATATATGCTACACAAACAAATTAATTTTGACCAAGATTGTGAGGAAATTGGAAGTGTATTCTTCTAAGATCGCATTTCTCTCATGACTTAAATCCCTTTAACAAAAATGTTAGGATTAATTTCCTTTTTGTTTATATATTTGATATGCCAACATGATAGCATATATGCATGAGACATCTAAGGTTAACTATTTCAAGCTTTTCTTTTTTGACTTGTTGATCCATATTTGTTGCTAAAAAAGATAGTGCATTGATGAAAGGAAAGATTTCAACATAAACATTGAAATATTCTAAGTACCTAATCATATGGATAAAGCAAAAATTTTAAATTGTTGTTGTTAATATGTTATATTTCATGTAAGTCGAGTGCATGCATTGACAACAACATATAGACATAGGGTGAGAAAGAGTGTGTGAGGAGGAGAGAAGAAGGAAGTGAGAAGGCGGAAGATAAGTACGATGTACAATGTGATTTAAATGCGAGAGTAATAAGATAATAATATGTTTAAATTCAATGTATAATAAATGGATCAAATTCAAGGTCTCTATCATTATTATCTTAAGTCCAGAGTCAATGTAATCTTAGAGCTAACCAAAGAGTTAAGAATTCCAGTGAATGACTCGGCTTTTATATAGTTATATGGATATGGATTACCGATATTCTTATGTCCCGGATAGATGGGATATTCGATCCGCACTATGACAATTCAGTGTCAACGGATAAAGGCAGGATTTGCTGCTTTAGCCATGACATTCATCCAAGTGATCTTTTGATTATGGTATACTGAAAAAGAGACCATTCTGGAAAATTAGGTAACAAAATTGTATATCTCATACATGGCCTTAAAATTGTCGATAGCAAATATTTTCATCGCTACTGCTCTAACATGTTCTTAGGATTATTCAAGTGAGGTTTTGACAGGGGTATATAACCTGGAAACAAGACAGTGACATTATGAAGTTATCCAACAAAAAGTTTCTGCAGTTACTGGGAAGGGAAAAAAAAAAGCAAAAAAATTAATTAGTTTTAACATTGTGGTATGTGATACAAGGCATTACACGAGAGACCACCTCACGACTACCAGCTCCTGTGGCTTAGACATGACAAGTTATATGCTCCAGGAGTTCAAACTTAAGTTGAGCCACTCAATACCCTGCAGAGGAGTATTTCTGGTATACACATATCAGGTAAGTAAAGCACCAAAAATCGGGAATGCTGGTAGACACAACTTTAACTTTATAGCATAGCAAGTTTGACACTTCTTTGAGCAATGCCACCACCGTGACAAGTCGGCACACAGCACCTTTCTTTTTCTTCAAAATTGAGCTGCATTGAGGAGATGTGCTCCAATAACATGATTTTGCGTCAAATCGTGGAACTTGTAACCAGTTTCTCTTGAAATTGTGCTAACTGCCTTTTTTGGGGTTTTTTTTTTCGGGGGGGGGGGGGGGAAGGTGGAAGAAAAATCAGAATGTGGAAGCTCTTGTTTGCGGGACAGCAAAAGGCACTTACAAGTAAAGAGCCAATGAGTTCTGTGGTTCACAACCTCCTAATCAACTCATAACATGAAGCTACTGTTGCCATTACATGTTCAAGATTCCAATTTTGTTATGGTACATTCACTTCACCAGATCAACATCAGTTCAATTATTTTATATCGTGCTAAATTTTGTACTTGTAGAAAAAATTGAAAACATTTCGTTATTTCTAGAACCCTCCATCGTAAATGTGGTAGACCAGATCTCTACAAGCAGTGATCTGTCCAAAAACTGGTAGTGGGATAACTTTAAGTGATCAGTCCTTGCCTATAAAAGGACAGGCTTCTAAGACATTGAAATTCAGAGAGCAGGATTATTAAAGTTGGATAAAATGGTTAGTATTGAGGCTCATTATGCTCTCTGCATCGGATATTCCCTCAAAAGGAAAAGGCAGCCCTGTACCCAGGGCAGCCACCGTCACGGGTCTGGGAGGGCTAAGTGCAGACAGCCTTATATCTGCTTGGCAGAGTGGCTGTTTTTGCTGTATCACTTGAAATTAATTGCCATTCATTGTTGTTAGCTTCTAAAACTTCTCTCTCTCTGTCAGGAGGGAAAAATGAGCTGGACGGTTGCTGATGCTCTAGACTACAAAGGATGCCCTGCTAACAGGGTTAAAACTGGTGGTTGGGTGCCTGCTGCACTTATTTTAGGTTTGTTTGCCTCATAGTTCTAATAATATAAACCGCACATTAGAGCTAGTTTTTTTTTCATCTAAGCCAAAATCATTGTCTAAGGCCGCAAATGCTCTATGTACACCACTTCGTGTATTGAGCATCCTAAGTAAATTCTCTATCCTTCCCATTGAAAGAGACATTTTTTTCCTTTGTTTTGCCCAGGAAATGAAAGCAAACTTTACAATGGACGACAAAAGTTTGATTGTCCCATATTCTTCCTCAATTACATCCACTCACACGGGAAAAACTATGCTCCAAAACTTAGTCGAGGGTGGAAGTAGAAGTAAGAACTGTTCAAATAGTTGTGGACTTACATATAACGTCCTTTATGAGTGGGTGGAGGCAGATATTTTGTTCCTGTTATTCACGTGAATTATGATGAAATACATGAACGCCGCCAATATTCTTCGTGATCATACTTTTACGTTAAACAACCACAATCTAACTATCTCGGCACTTCTGGCTTACCATCTGATATTGAAGCTTAGTCATGTTTCTTAGTTATGCAGAACGAGCAGATGTGGCAATGATTTCCACAGTTCCCTTTCTGAGGCTTTCTCTGTGAAACTTTTAATTGTTGCAACTAAACCTTGTGACATACTTGGGAGGAACAATGCATCTACCTAGTGCAGCCTCAGCAAATATTGTAACAGATTTTATGGGCACATCTTTTCTGTTGTGTTTGCTTGGAGGGTTTCTGGCAGATTCTTTCCTAGGCAGATACAGAACAATTGCAATATTCACTCTGATTCAGATACTGGTGAGCATTTAAAAAACCCTTCCACTTAAGCTGTAACACCAATGAATTCAAAGGACAATGAAAACTCCATTCAGTCCTTACCACATAAGTCCTTCCTTTAATGGCATGCGCTCTATAAGAGACCATTTTCATTAAACACCACAGAGGGAGCGGGGAATCTTTGTAAAGAGGTAACAGAAGTATAAGATCGTCTGCATATTTGTTGCCCTGAACAATATGGTCTCTTTTATGGTACCGAGGGATCTTTCTTACAAAAGAAGTGATTTCAAATTCCTTCCCCAACAAATATCATAAATTTCAATGCATATTTGAGTTGAGTTCTGTTCTTACGGACAGTCACTTTTTTGTTATGATGGAAATTCAGGGAACTGCAATGCTAGCGATATCAACTAAACTGCCACAGTTGCGCCCGCCTCCATGTCACATTGGTGTCATCAACAACTGCAAACGGGCCAATGGATTCCAAATGGGGATCTTGTACATGGCCTTATATCTGATTGCATTAGGGACTGGTGGCCTTAAATCGAGTGTTTCAGGATTTGGAACAGACCAATTTGATGAAAAACACGAGAAGGAAAAGGCGCAGATGGCGTTTTTCTTCAACCGGTTTGTGTTCTTCATTAGTATGGGAACCCTGACGGCAGTTACAGTGCTTGTCTACATACAAGATGAAGCAAACCGAAGCTTGGCCTACGGAATTTGTTCGGTCTCAATGTTTATAGCCTTCTTGCTGTTCTTATCTGGGACTTGAAGATATAGGTACAAGAAAAGCCTCCGTTGCCCCATTGTTTGCATTTTCCAAGTTATTGTAGCTGCTATAGGTAAGAGGAAGATGGAGCTTCCTTATGATGTTGGCATGCTATACGAGGATTCCCCGGAGGATTCAAGAATCCATCGTACCGATCAGTTTCAGTAAGTTGCTTTCAAAACCTTCACTTGTAAGTTATAATTCCTTTTCAGGCCTGATCTGAGGGACAGGACTGTGGCCAATTCTGGACTAAAGGCTATAGTAACCAGACCTTCTCAATTATATAGTTTTGTATGTACTTGAGCATATCTTTGGTAGTTTTTTGCTGGAACTTAAGGACTTTGTGCTCTTGAAATAGATGCTTGGACAAGGCCGCAATCGTAGTGGAAGGAGATTTTGGGAGCAACGGTTCTTCTTCTCCAAATCCTTGGAAGCTTTGTTCAGTGACAAGGGTGGAAGAAGTCAAAATGATGGGCAGACTACTACCAGTTTGGGCCACAGCCATCATTTTCTGGACTACATATGCACAGATGATCACATTTTCAGTTCAACAAGCATCCACCATGAAAAGATCTGTAGGAAACTTTCAAATCCCAGCAGGGTCACTCACGGTCTTCTTTGTGACAGCCATATTGATTATTTTGGCAGTTTATGACCGTTTGGTTATGCCACTTTGGAAGAAATGGAAAGGGCAGCCAGGTACAGTATTTGAAATAAAAAGAACAATAAAACGAAAACTGGGTCTTAAAATAGATAGTACTACCTCCGTCTCAAAATTTGAGTGCCCTTTGACTTCTCAACCCTTTCACATGAGTTATATTGAATGCATAACGTTAGCCTTTCGAGTATTGTAACTTTTATTTGACTCGTCATGTAATCCTCCCTCTCCATAAACATACCTCCTTTTCTTTTTCTGCATGAGCCCATAAAAGTGACTACTTCCTAACAAGAAGTCACAGATGACACTTTGTCCATGTTAACCGGTAATGGCCTTCAAACCTCAAAAGGTTAAGGAAATTCATAGAAAAGAAAAACTGGTTCCATTACTCTTAAAATCCTTGCTTTTTAAAGGGCATATAAAGGAGTACATATAGACTTCAAACTAAAATTTAGGTACTCATATTCTGAAATGAAGGGGGTACAAGACAGAATCTAAGAATTTATTTCTCTACAACAGGTTTCACCGATTTGCAGAGGATTGCCATAGGCCTCATCCTCTCAACAGCAGGAATGGCAGCTGCAGCCCTAGCCGAGATGAAAAGATTGTCAATTGCAAAAGCCGTGGGCGGCAACTCCACAACTCTGCCCATAAGTGTTTTCCTTCTGATCCCACAATTCTTTCTAGTGGGTGCTGGGGAAGCCTTCATATACACCGGCCAGCTCGATTTTTTTATAACAAAATCACCAAAAGGAATGAAAACTATGAGCACTGGCCTATTCCTCAGTACCATATCACTTGGTTTCTTCATGAGTACCTTCTTAGTCTCGGTTGTGAAGAAAATAACACAAAGCAGAAACGGGCAAGGATGGCTCGCTGACAATATAAACTACGGAAGGTTCGATTACTTCTTTGGACTTCTCGCCATATTGGGCCTGATAAACTTTGTGGTATACTGTGTTTGTGCAGTTTGGTGTAGGCGACAGAAGGCTAAACCTGCACTGGAAATGGAGAAGTGCTAGTAGCTTTGTTAGGATGTCAAGGCCCTTTATGTGCTTTCTTTTGTTTCTAAATGTACAGTAAGAAATGGTCTGCGGTTGTTCCACACCCCTTCTTCCGGTCTTTATCATTAATACATCGTTGATTGAGTCTGTGTACATCTGGCTTAGATCGGCTTGGTTCTGATCACTCTGCTTGTAACTTCTAATCCGCCTAAAGAATGTGGCTATCCGCTTGCTGCAAGCTATCACCCTTATTAGTTCTTAAACACGCACTCAAAATCGCTGGTTGGTAGTTAAGGTGTGCAGACCAGTTCTCTGCTTTTAGTTTGTTAGGCTAATAAGCTGTGGTTGGTTGTCCCTGCACTGCCATCTTCCTCAACATAGTATGAGTGGTGTATCTGACCCTTCCAAGAGACCTTGTAGTGACACAGAGACTCGTGCACTGGTCCTGGCTACCACAGTGACTTGGGTATGATCTAATCCTCTTTTAGCTGTTAAGCATCTTAGCTAAGGATGTTGTCTGATCAATAAAAGTCTGACCTCCTCATAGTCAAGTATGCATGGCAGTATTCCGAAAGTCATACAAAGGATGTCAATGGCTGGCTTCCAGTTGCCACTAGAATCTAATTTATCCTTTAAAAGCATGTCTTTTTCTTTTCTGTTTATGCCTGTGATGGCAGCTCTTCACTCTCAAAGATTAAATATATTCCAGAAAGAAGAAAGATGCAGTAAACTGGCCTACCAGATGCTGGCAATCAGTTCTGTCCTCTTATTTCGAATCTTAATGTTTTCAAACGATATATGATGCCTCAACACGAGACCATTGTCTAATATACTGCCCCAGAGAGCAGACATCTATTTCAATCATGTGAAAAATGTTCAGTGGAGAGTATGACTGTATTTAGTAAAGGTATTGGTAGCTTGTCTCAGGTCCTTTTCATCTTCATCTTTCGGTTGATTCTGTTTCTGAAAGCTTAGGGGATGAGAACAAATTCTCTGACTTGTGATGACAACTTTTGAGACTTGGGGTTGAGAGCAGTTGTGGTGGACCTTTTGGTTCTGGTGGACGATGCTTCTTTCAAACGTTTTAAGATTCTCCCCATTGAGTTGGTACAAACCTCAAAAACAAGTTAAACAAGGACCAGTGGTAGCTAAAACCTGAGTCCCAACATGCCACACTTCCTAGCTAAATTTTCAGATTGAAATTTAGCTGTTGGTAGCAGTGTTCCAGATTTTGTTTTTCTTTACCTTGTTTCGATGGCTACATATTATAGACTGTAATGTAGGAAAATAAGGCAAGCCGAATGTTGAGCACACTTTCCTTAAGACAATATTTGCTCTCTTATAATCTACTTAGGATAATAGCAAATCTATCAAAACAGGTGAAACTCTGTTGATTACAACAGAGTACAATCAACAGACATAAATTTGAGAGAGAGAGCAAGAGAGAAATGACTCTGCAGGTGTCATTTAACAGTCACAATTTGACACACAGTGAACACATGCAGTTTTTGAACTAAAGACACCATGAACATGTACTTTTTGAATTTAAACAGATCAAAAATTTGTTAATAACGTCAACAGTCACACTGTTTGAATCCAAACAACGCATCTATTCTGGTTCACTGGCTTCGCAAAAAGTTAAGGCTGGGCTCCAAACGACGATGCTTACGTGCGCGTTTACGCCATCACGCACGCATGCGGTGCATCGCACATGCGTGAGTGCATGGCCATGAGACCACATCAACGGGAAGGTTTGACACCTCTGAGGGGTCGGAAAATCATGATCAGCCATAGCATGAATCCCAATTGCATTACCTCACCCCGCCATTCCTCGTGGTTTTATATCCGGACCGGTGACAATCCTTGAAAGTTAAGAGCTTTAGGAAGGACCCGGGCCAGAGCAAATTGGGTTGGGGTATAGAGCAATTGACCCATATAACTATTATCGCGAGGGTGGCTGGGGGAATTACTTCAACTCTGCCACGTGTTTCTAGAAGAATATAGCATGTCACAGCGCCACTTAAATACCCTTAACCATTCCATTTCCCAAGTAACGTGGGAATCCGCACTATGATCATTTTCCAACCTTATTAAATGTCAATATTTGAAAGTTTATATCGCTCTAATCAATCTCTTTTTGGACATTAAACCTTGTAGAATAAAGTTCAATAAAGATCCAATCATGTAAAATTCCCAACACGTAAGAGGTGGAGGGACTGAGACATTTCATGTAAATGCAAGTTCGGAAAAAGAGAGAGAGAGAGACCAAAAGAGAACATGGGCCTGAAGAAGAGATGGGAGCATTGGTAAATCACTGTATTTGGCAATATCATGTACGATTATTTATTGCACAAGGTACAACTCTAGGTCGTGCAGGTTTGGCAAAAATCTCATATCAACAAATCTGGATTGACTCATATCTCAGATAAGTAACTTCAATATATGTATATCCATTGACCTTTTCAAGTTCTCTTAGACATCTTTGTAAGCTACACCATCATTCTCAACCATCTTCCTTAATTCGTGGTACATACCTATTTAAACTAGATGGATTGCAAGATTCAGTGACACAATGAGATTATATGTACTAAAATCCAATACAGCACGTACGAAGATTTTTTTATATACGAGAGTGTTCACTAGCGTGACATGGACGGAACAAATCACGATGGGTCAACTTTATTAATGCCATTCTAATCGTGACCGCTCACCGTTTTAGTGGCTCTCTTGCAAGGCCCAAGTATCAGTCACAGCAGGATCAGATACTTTGGACCCGCAAATTGCGTACTTAGTAGTATAGTATTCGGTTGCATCAAACTTCAAATGATTTGCAGCAGCATATTAGATAGCACATTGACTCCTTTTATAGCCCACATCCATGGACCATTAGATAACCATGACTGATGTCTTCCACTGAGGGAAAAAGGGAATGAAAGCCAATGATATACGTGAAAAGATAGCAGGAAGCAACAAAAACAGCTTTTAGCGTTACTTGCTGATTATGACCATCTAGATTTTGGGCATCTTTAGCATATGGAAGAAACCTTCATTTCTGATGCAGTAGACTACAAGGGTGTTGCAGCTCATAGGCCCTCCACTGGGGGTTGGGTGTCTGCTGCTCTAATCCTAAGTAAATTCTCCACCTTTCCTCGTTACTGGTTTATGAATCTATACGTTTTGGTTTGATCGAAGATGGATTTCTCCTATGAAGGAAAGAAATCAGAAGAGGATGTTCTTTGTCTTATATACGACGTTAGGCCAAGTTCATAATGGTTTCGTAAGTAGGGATGTGAGTGCGTCTTCATCAGTGTAAAACTAAGAAGGATATCTAGATTCAGGTAACTTGTGCTTCAAGTGGCTCAAAATTGATTTCCCTAGGTACGCACATACTTTTCGTCGACATCAGTTTTTTGAATTTCTGCTAGAAAGGATTCATTTCGAAAGTTTTGTCTAAAATTTTAATCCCTCATTGCTATATATGGTTCATTGTGGAAGTAATTATTCACATAAAACTAGATGAATGGTACCAGCTTCTCATATTCAAGCATCCCACGGAATCATTCGGCATTTCATATGCTTTGGCCTTTGAATATACGGTCTTCTTCGATCATATCAGATGCCAATTCCTATTAATCTTCCTTATTTTGGAGTTATAGAAATTTGTTAGTGTTTGTCAGTGGCTGCAGTTAAAAACCATGCATGCCTTGATTCTTGGCAAGAAAAATAAATGGCTCCATTTTGTCAGCACAATAAGTTCTTTTGATCAAGTATTTTTGCTAAGCGTATCAGTAATGCAATACAGTACGCTCTATACATGACAAGGTTTTTCCATTTTGTTTACTCTGCAACTTAATAGAACTATATCACCTTATGCTGTTAAGGGTCTTTGACTAGAGATTTTGTTGGATTATTATGAGATGGCTTTGTGACTGAAAGAGGATCGACTTCGAGGCACGTTGTAAAACGCTCTCCTTAAGTTTATATTTGCCCCCACCTAAAATTGGTGTACAGCGGGTTACAGGCAAATACCCTCCAAGATACAACGAAGCGCACTAGTGAATAGCGCTTGCACACACGATATTCACTCCACAGAAAAGTGTAAGAAATACTGGATAACGGGTTTACAACTAAGAAATTATGCAGAAATTTCTTATTGTAAAAGATCTGCAGAAAAGAGAAGAGAGTAGAGGCTCATCTATATGGTCAGATTTTCGGACCATTGTGCTCTATTTAAAGCACTAGTGGTTGCTAATCAAGGGTCATACCCTTTCATCATGCACCAAAGCAATCTGGACCGGTAACTAACCAGCTCTCAACAGGTGGGTCTGGCCTGAACTGGAACCACCCAGCTGCCTAACAGGTGCAACCGTTCGGGCATATCCCGAACCGGTGCAAGTGTAACCACTTAGCTGCTAACGGTCGGATCCGACCCGATCCGTTGCACGGCCTAGTTTTCGTCACGAAAACTTAAAGGCGTCTAATTGCGAAGTGCAAAGTGCGCCATCAAAGCGCCACATTGCGCCTCACAGCCCATTGCTGCGCGCGCGTGCGATCGTTCCTCGTACCATACTCGGTGCACATGCATACACCTTAGCACACCACATAAGTATTAAAGTAAGTGGAGTTCTTTATTATATACCCACTTATTTTTCCAATTCCCTTCTATGTGGGATTCCTCCCTCTTTGCCTCTTCATCTTCCTTTCATCATTTTGACAAAGAAAATGAACCACTTTGACACAATATTTTGAAAAACACTAACAGATTTCTTGTGTGATCATTAGGTTCTGATAGCTGAATGCTTGTATGTTAATTTAGTGCCAATTTTTGTAGGCATTGAACTATGTGAGAGGCTCTCAACAATGGGAATTGCGGTGAACCTTGTGACATATTTGGATGGCACAATGCACCTCTCTAGTGCAACTTCTTCGACAATTGTATTCAATTGGGGCGGCACATCGTTCCTTCTAAGCTTGTTAGGAGGCATTCTTGCAGACTCTTTCTTAGGCAGGTATTGGACAATAGCCATTTTTGCCACCATTCATGCAACGGTAAGTAATCTATAGTTATGTCTATAAACTTTTCCCATTCTATACTTACAACCAGCTGATCATGCCAAGAATACACTGCATATGTAAGTTGCATTGAAGTTTGACTACATTGAAATTGCTTGAATAGCATTTAGCTTTTTACACCCATATCCAAAGTGTAATAGATCCTCTGTCCCTTAGAAAAAGACATTGCTTTAGAAGACAACGTATTCAGGAACAAGTTGTCCCTTCAACAATTTACTTCTTTAATTTCTTCTGTGATGAACTTTTACATGGTTTTAAACACTATTTCATAAGGTGGTCGCTTTTTCTTGGACGTCCCAAAAGGAGAAGTGGTCTTTCTTAGAGAGACGGATGGAGTTCATCATAAAGTTCTATTCGGAAGTATTACTGTCTTTATGCTACAACCAAAATATTCTGTACTTCATCATTTTGAGCATTGCATTGATATGGCAGTAACTGAAATGTTGCATTAGGGAACTTGCATTTTGGCCATCTCCACAGTGCTGCCAAACTTGCACCCACCACCCTGCATCCCTTCTACACCAAGGAACTGCAAAGAAGCCAACAGTTTGCAAATGGGGGTCTTCTTCATAGCTTTGTACTCTATTGCAGTAGGACTTGGTGGGATAAAATCCAGTGTTTCTGGTTTTGGAACAGATCAGTTTGATCAGAAAGACGAGAAAGAAAAAGCTCAAATGGCATACTTCTTCAACAGATTTTACTTCTTCATAAGCGTGGGGACTCTGCTTGCGGCTACAGTCTTTGTGTACATACAAGACACAGTAGGAAGAAGCTGGGGATATGGAATTTGCTCAGCCTTAATGTTTCTTGCAATCATGGGATTTTTATCAGGAACAAGACGATATAGGTACAAAAAATGTGTTGGAAGCCCCATAGTACATGTTTTGCAAGTTTTAGTGGCAGCTACAAGCAAAAGGAAGCTCAAAGTTCCATCAAGTGTTCACTTGCTATATGAAAATTCTCCTCAAGAGTCAAGAATTTGTCGCACTGAACAATTTTGGTATGTAATCAGCAATGAAACCTGTCTTCAATTTTTTCCACTTTGTATTTCAACTACCTAGGTCCACTATACCGTGACATGGATCCTTTTGGCTGCTTATTACACCAGCTACCCCATTACAGTTAAAAAGCTTAGTGACAAACCACCTGTTTTCAAATAAGCCATATTGAAGCTCTCAATTATACGAAGATTTAGGAGTTTGAAATTGATAGGATTCTAGTTTCTATTTTCAGAGAAGGGTCTCTTCTAAGGAAAATAGTCAGAAAGAAGATCGTCATAACATTCCTAAGTTTGATGGCACAAATTATGCAAAGCTAATGTGCTACACTGAATGACAGTTGCTTGGACAAGGCTGCAATTATTGCCACCGGTGAAGTTGGTGGAACAAGTGGATCAGCAACTGCAAATCCAAGTCCATGGAAACTGTGCTCAGTGACGAGGCTAGAGGAAGTGAAGATGATGATCAGGATAATGCCAATTTGGGCAACAACAATTATGTTTTGGACAATACATGCGCAAATGATCACTTTTGCCGTTCAGCAAGCTGCTACCATGGAGAGATCAATTGGCAAGTTTCAAGTCCCAGCAGGATCATTCAATTTCTTCTTTACAGGATCCATACTGATCACACTCGGAATTTACGACCGTTTGGTCATGCCTCTATGGAATAAGCATAAAGGAAATCAAGGTATGGAGACATTGAAAATGTCCCCAGGTTGGGGATAATTCAATTATTTGTCGTGCATAGTCTTGCCGTCTAATCTAATGGTTGTGAAATTAAACAGTGAACCACTGAATACCCATTAGAAGCCTACTTACCTCCATGGGCGTGAAGTTTTTGTTGCTGTTTTCCTATGAAGCACGGGTGCTTCAAAAGGGGGGAAGTACCGGGGTCGGGTACGCGTCGGGTGCGGGTGCGGGACGGGTGCGGGTTGGGTGCGTGTCGGGTGCGGATCCCTTTTTTCCTTTTATTTCCTTTTATTTTCTGAATTTCGTGTGCGGATCGAGTGCGGATCGGGTACGGATCGGGTGCGGATCCAACTCATGGGTAAAATATATAAACTAACCTAATCGGGCAGATCAAATTGGGAGATTCTGAGAGACTGAGAGAGAGAGAGAGACCAGCGGCGCCTCTTCGCAACCACCGTGACCACCGGCGACGCGACCACCTGCGACACCGACGACCACCCACGACACCGACGACCACCCGCGACTACCCTCGACCACCCGCAACCAGCCGCGACAACAAGCGACCAGCCGCGACCACCCGCGACTCCGGCGACCTGCAGCGACCACCCACGACCACATGCGACCACCTGCGACACCGACGACCACCCACGACACCGACGACCACCCGCGACTACCCTCGACCACCCGCAACCACCCGCGACCACAAGCGACCACCCACGACTCCGGCGACCTGCAGCGACCACCCGCGACCTCCGACGACCTCCGGCGACCACCCGCGACCTCCGGCAACCACCGGCGACCACCCAAGAAGACGTCTAGTCACCTCCGGCAGCATTTCTCCAAAGATAAGTCTCCTTTTCCTCTCTTCTGTCTTCAAATCTCTCTTTGCTACCTTTTGTGACTTGGATGTGGATTGTCAATTGAAAGTTGGAACCAATTTATACAGTGTTTATTGTTTAACATGTGTTAAAGGCTTAAAGCAGTGGTTCAATGGTTAAAAATTGAGGGATGTTGAAACCAATTTTGCAAACTTTGATGCTATATTACCACTTTTATTATATATATGATCTATTTGGTGGTAGTTTTTATTTATTTGATGGTATTGTGCTACTGTTGAATGGTTGAATTAAATTGCACTCCGTCTTTTTATGCACTTTTTAAGATCCAAATTGCTTAGAAATTTAATACTAATTGTACATAATAAAAATATATATATAAAATATTTGCCGTATCCCAGCCGCACCCGTATCCTAAAATTTTCAAAAATGCCGTATCCGCGTATCCGCACCCGCACCGGAATCCGTGCTTCTTAGCTGTTTTCCAAGTATTATGGGCAAAAATAATCAAGATGGTCTAGATGCCTGGCCATCTTTTCTTTGGCCATACGCCCATATCAGTTCCCAAATGCAACATGATGTATACCGATAGAAGAATGTACTCCAAACCTTAGCATGACATTAATTGCTAAGCTTTAGCAAGAGCTGTTAAATTTCTGAAAACAAAAACAAGAAAGAGCAGAATATCAAGGTGGCAATATTCAAAAGGTCTCAAACCACATTATAGATGCTTCTTAATTTCCTGCTTTTCTTCCACTTGTTTTTCAGGTTTTACAAGTCTTCAAAAGATGGGCTTAGGACTTCTCATCTCCATAATAACAATGGTAGTAGCAGCGATTGTGGAGGGGAGAAGACTCTCAGTTGCGAGAGCCATGAATAGCAGTGTCTCCACTCTACCAATAAGTGCTTTCTTGCTAGTTCCACAATTTGCCTTGGCTGGTGCTGGAGAAGGATTCATGTACACTGGCCAACTTGATTTCTTCATAACCCAATCTCCAAAAGGGATGAAAGCCATCAGCACAAGCCTCTTCCTCACAACTATTTCACTTGGATTCTTCGTGAGCAGTGCATTGGTTGCAATAATAAGGAAAGTTACTGGAGGTGGAGCCAGACATAATTGGCTCCCTCATAACATTAACAACAGCAGGCTGGATTGTTTTTACGGGTTTATAGCAGTGCTAAATGCAGTTAACTTGGGATTGTATCTTGCCTGCGCCATGTGGTACAGACGGAAACTCAATGAAGACGCTCAAAAGATGGAGAGTGATACTAACTTTTCTTCCAGAGGGTAGATGTTCATAGTTTTGTATTATGTCATAAGGTGCACCATTTGTTGCTTAAGCCATCGGGTCAATAGTGCTACATTTGGTTTATCTTGATCAGGTCTGATGATCAGGTGGGCAGAATCAAATTGCCTATATTCTAAGTGGTTAATTTGAAACATCAAAGCGATAGATTTTATTTTTTAACCAAAGTTCAAGCTTTTAGTCGGGGATGTCATTGATATTAATTTGCTCAATCTGCTAAGACGTCTGTCGCTTGTTGTTAGCATCGCTGAGGAATGCACATCGAACTAACCACCAAGCATTTGCCTCCAATGCAACCACCATAAGTATTCGCACACAGATTGGCTCCCTGTTAGACTTCTCCCAGGTGCATCAAGATTCGATTTCATGTTCAAGTACAAGTTGCTTCTTGTTCTTCCTACCATATTGAGATTAAGACCAGCCCATTAGTCACAGTATAGCCACCCTAAATTGTCTCACCATTGTCGCAGAGAAAAATAGTTCAGAGGTGATACCTCAGTTGTAAGTCTTTGGTAATAATTCGAACTATAAGCTGTATCACTACTATTGCAAAGAATCACTGATCTATGCAGATACACATCTTCTTTTACGCAGAGAAAGATGCACAGTTCGCAGATGAGAACTGAGAAGGGAATTATAACACAAAAATCTTTTGATCACCAAAACAACTCCAGCTTTGGGCCAAGAACAGGAAGGGAAAACACTACGACCTAACAAAAATGTACCACAATTTCCTACGACCAAAAGGTCAAATGAGGTTTAAACTGCGCCCGTCTCGCCATTATACCATTCCTGAACAAGAAATTCCTTTACTACACAAGGAATTAGTATTTGATTCTTTACCTGATATTTGGATTTAGTAGCATGGACGCGAACACGTAAACTTCTACAGGAGTTATGTGGACCACCTAGTAAAGGGTGTTCTGCAGCCAAAAAAACTAATTGAAGGACTAATGAAGGATAAAAAAACCTTGATCCCACATGCAGTTCATGCTCTTCCAATAGTAAAAATTACCAAGTTCCTCAACTGGGAGTAACTAAGACTTGGATTGGAACATACAGAGCAGGGGATGTGTGTAGTTGTGTTCGACTACTTTCCATTCAACCAAACACTATAGCATATTCGTATCAATAAGCCACGAAAGAAAATCTTCCATAATAGGCAATATCCTGTTACAAATTCAAGCTGCAAGCACTTTACTGTAAATACACTTGCAAGGGATGAAAATCATCGCATTCGTTTATTTAAGCATAAGCAAGGGAAACAAGTTCTGTAATGATAATACCAAGTCACATAGTAATGCTATTAATTCTACAAAAATCTAGCTTAAAATAAAAACCATACACCTTAGGAAAAATGAAATTAAGAGTATCAACCCTCCAACTGGTGCTTCTTATCCAAGCTACCTCTGTCCGACTCCGCCTCCTCCAACAACCTGCCACTCTCCACATCCCCCTCCCCCTGCCCCTGCCCCTCCTTCTCCTTATCCACCGCCTTCATCGCCTGCAGCTTCGCCCGCTGGTAGTACAAAACGCCAAGAAGAGCCACCACGTACCCCATCAGGTTCACCGGCGTCACCCTGTCCTTGATCACCGACCACGATATCCCAATCAATATCCAGTCCTTTACCACCCCGGCCACGTTCATCGTCAACGCGGACAGGTTCGACACGATCAGAAACACAGCCAGGTTAAGCCCGAACGCCCACACGGCGTTGGTTCCGAACGTGAAAAGGTCCAAGTTCCAGCTCGAGGCCTCTCGCAGCGCCGGATACTCCACGATAAACCAAGGGATGGACAAGAACAGCAGGCAGCTCGGGGCAACGTAGTAAAGGGTCGTGATGGCGTTCAAGGTGATCCCTTTGGACTTGAGCAGAAGCTCTATGATGACCAAGCGTGCCGCCTCGAACAGCACCGCGCACAGCTGTATTACAACCCCGAGCACGTCGAACTTCGCCTCGCCGTATGCGGCGATGGCGACGCCGACCGATATGGCCACCATGTTCAGCATGACACTCGGCTTGAAAGGGTCCTTCTTGAGCAAAATACCCCACGAGTAGACGGCCACGGGGGTCAGGGCCTTGAGCATCTGGATGAAGGAGACGGAGAGGTAGATGTAGGCCGAGTTGGAGGCCCACAGGGAAAGCGCGTACAGGACGCCGATGGGGACGACGGATTTGAGGTAGATGGAGAGCGGCATGTTGGCGGACGGGACTCGGCCGAGGACGCGGATGATGAGGAAGGCGAGGGCCGAGCAGAAGGCCATGTGGATCATGGTGAGGGTGATGGGGTAAGGCCAGTTGTACATGTTTCCGTCGAGGATGTACTTGTTGTACAGGATGACGCCGCAGCTGAGGGTCATCCATGTCACAACGTAGGTGTACGAGAGGATGATCTGCTTCAGAACGGCGGCGCTCAGCCACCCTGGTTTCGCCATTGTTGACCGAGAAAGCTCGCTAGCTAGGGTGTAACTTGAGGGGAAGGGTAGGGTTTTATAGGGTTTTCAAGGTGGTGGAGTTGGTCGTTGATTCGACTTTGTTTGGGGTTTAAAAGGAGGAAAGAGTTTGTCTTTGTGTGTGATTATGTGACATGTAGTGAGTCCGTTTACTTGTAAGAACAAAATTCCATATCCTTTGTATTAGGCCTAAGTTTTGTGCTTTTATCTCTGTCGCGTAGAACGATATCGATGTAGTGGTTAACAAGAACCGTCTCACAAACGGGCATTGAGTCCATAGGGTTCAAGGACTCAACCTTGTTTTGCTTAATGTTTTTAGAGATTACTTCTAAATTATCTAATCAAACACTATTTCACAACTCTTTACAAATGTATTTTTTAGACTCGCCCTACTAGTTGTGACATGTAATGTATTATAAGAAGTGTTATTCAGTCCCTAAAAAGAAGTGTTTTCGTATTTCTTAAATAGTTTCAATATGTTATTGTTACCTTAGTTTTGAAAAGGGTAGTCAAACAAGTACTTAGGGGTTCATTTTTTCTTGGAATGGATCTTTTTTAAAATATTAAGAAACATAAAAACAAGAAGAAAGAAAATCGTACGCGAAGGGGTGTACTAGAATTACATTTTTATTGTATTAGTTCCTCTCTTAATGTGAACAATTTACGACTAATTCAAAATTAGGTTGTTAATACATGGCTTTAGCGGCGAAATCAAAAGTGGTAGATGTTAGCGACCCGCTTAGCCCGACTTGAAATTCTTGGCCCAGTCTGCTCACTCTGGAGCAAAGGCAAATCTCAATCCCTTTTCAGCCATGTCTGGCCCAGGACCGAACTGAACCCGGCCCCAAAGCAGGGTGAGCTTGGCAAAGATCTTGATCCGTCCAAATTTTGACAAGTACTGCTTTTTATCCCTCCCAACTTACTATCGATGGCTCGATCACCGTGCCTCTGTCGATCTCACCCCTCGATCGGAGTTGGACGATTTGTCCAAGGAAGTGATATCTGAAATTCATTTTTATCATTTTGTTTCACAAGTAACGTCACATGACGATATAGAGATGTTTAAAAGACTTTTAGCGACCGGAGTGGAATTAAATGGCTAAGAGTGGAACTCATACATTGATTCCTTATTCTTCAATGGTGATTTTGGTTATCATGAAACTACTAAATTATTGCTCCTAGACTTACCCATGCGCGCGCGCGCACACACACACACGTAACAGAGTATTTTGCTGATTTTTGTTAGAATGACAAATCAATTTCTGGACTTGCTCTGGTCTTATTCACATGAATATTGAACTTTCCAAATGGCGCATGTCTTCAAGCAACATCCAACTCTAAGCTTTATCCTTAGAATATGAATATGAATATGAAGAAAGCATTTTCAGTATCCAAACAAGATCCATATTTGGAAGCAAGAAATTCGATACGAGTATCTTTGTAGTCACACAAAGGAGGACAGCAGGACCTAGGCCAAACCCTTCGAGGGGAAAGGCTAAAGTCGACCTCCCCCTTCCCCTCTTAAGAGAAGGAACTCTAGCTAATTCCAAAGTCAAGGGGCACGCTATCGACTTTTTTTTCTAAGGAGGCGGCACGTTGGTATAAACACTTGAGTAAATTTCGATAATATCCATTCGAATAGCGTGTTTATGCCCTAACTAATGGAATATTAGGTCGTTAAACATGAATTTAGCGATAAAAATATTAAATTTGTTTTTGGCCTGTAGGACACAATCTAGAGTTTTTTTTCCTAATTAATACTGTTTTAAAACTTAATTACTAATATACTCCATTTTGAAAATTATTTATCCGCATACCACACTTTTAAAAATCGCTGTTTGAAACCACGATTTCAAAGTAGAAATCGCTGTTTCAAACAGGAATTTCTATTTTAAAGTAGAAATCACTGTTTGAAACCATGATTTCAAGGTAGAAATCGATATTTGAAACAACGATTTCTACTTTGAAATCGTAATTTCAAATAACTTTGTCTAAAAGTGTGGTATGCGAGTAAATAAGTTTTAAAAATGAGTAAATTGATGATTAAGTTTTAAACGTGTATTAATTAGGGAAAAAAACTCACACAATCTAACCCGTGGGTTTTTGGCCATTGCGGGTCAACCCCAACCTGACCCGTGTCTCCTATGGGTTGGGTTGAGTAGAATCGGGTTGCTTATTTCAATAACGGTCTTGGGTGGTCTCGACCCGCGGGTCCAAACGGGTTATTATAAAAGACAAGAACACAGCCTTCTCCAAGCGCCGGTCCAGGTTCTCCGCTACCTTCAACCGTGACTCCGCCACCTCTCAGCTGTCGCCGGCAAATCTTCTTGCCGTCGCCTTCTCCGGCAGCTTCATTTTCGAACATCACTTCATCTGTCGACCTTTCCTCTCGCGCGGCGCACCCGTTTTCCAGCTTTTCTCCACCTTCGACCCGTGGCTCCACCACCTTCGATTTGGAACAAGACTCTCGCCAGTAGCACCTCTCGCCGTCTCCGTCGCCGGAAGTCCCTCTCGTCGTCGCTGGCTCCACCTGTCTTCAATAATATCGTCTCTTCTCTCTGATCAAGTAATAATTCTCTAGACTTAGTGATCTTATTTATGTTTATATTCTGGCCATATGGGTTTGGTGCTTTCAATTTTTTCAATGTATTATTTGGTCTTTTTCTAGTTTTTTTTCTGTCTAATTTGAGGGTTCATGCTCTGTTTTTGCGTGGTTTTGGATTTGTATTGTAGAGCGCGAATGTTAATTAAATCGAACTATCGCACCGAATAAGAAGTTCTAGCAATTCTAATATGATATGCGTTCTTGTTACATAAAATTGTGATTAGTGTTTTTTCGCAACACTATATTTCAGAAAGAAAATGTTACTACCCTTGCTCGAATAATATGTGTTTTTAACATTGATAGAGAAGGCATAAAATGGGGAAAAAAGGCTTATCAATCTTCCCAACTTCTTCTTTATTTTCCAACCTTTGAAAGGAAAAAAATAATTTGTCAGGAAATAGATACAAGGAAAGATAGAGGTAAAATAGAGAATCAGACCAAAAGGGATAAGGTTTGTAAGTTGTTCGGCACAGAAACTCATGAAGGCAAAGGGCATTCATCTTTGATCATATACATATATCTTGCAAAAGAGATAACATAGGAATGAAGAAAAGCAACCTGGCAACAAAGCCCCGGTTAAAGTTTCATGATATTCTGATCAACACCTTCTTCTCCCCCTTGGCTAGACAAGGCTGTGGCAAATACACATGTGAATTAAGGAGGGCATGGACCCCCTATTTTGGACCCCCAGTGTTATAAAAAGCGCGCCTAGGCTCGCGCCTCGCCTAGACCTAGGCACAGCGCGTTCAAGAAGGCGCGCGCCTAGTGCGCCTAGGCGCCTGGGCGCCAGGCGCGCAGCGGTGGTGGAGGCGCAAATCCAGGTGCCTATCTTGTAGCCGTTCGATTGGACATCGTGGCTTCACATGGGCCATCGATTTGTCTTCAACATGAAAACCCCCAAATCAGCTGATTCACGATTTCTCAGTCTCACACTCTCACAGTCTCACCTCGCCAGTCGCATCTCCCTTCTTCGCCGAATCTCCGGTCGTCGCCGTCGCATCTCCCCTCTTCGCCGGCCGTCAGCTGCTCCAGCCGCTAGCGCTGCTTCGGAGTTCAGCCACCGCGGCACCGCCATTGCTGTCCTCCTCGCCATTGCTGCTCTCTCTCGGGTGAGCAGTGATCTTTTGCTCCATTTTCAGTTCCTACAGTAAAGTCTCTGCTTTGGGTTGCCCTCATCACTTCCCCGGTTCATCCTCACTCACACTTGTAGAAATTTCTTTATAGCTTTTTCTTGGTTTTCTTGCCTTTTCCTAACCTGAACATCTTTTTTCTATTTTTCCCATAGACATTAATTTGCCACCCCATTTTTCTCAGTCTGCCTATGTAATTTTTCTTTTTTCTTCATACACTGTCCCTCTTTCTTTCACATAAGTAGATAGATATAGATGTATACGTTGTCATAGCTACAAAAGGAGAGTGTTATTGGGTAGTGAGTAGTGGCAGATTGCATAATATGAATTGAATTGGGATTGAAATTAACTTGAATTGAATTGCTTCTTACTTGAATCATGTTTCTTATTGTTCTCTACTTCAAGTAACTTTTGGCCCTTAATTGATATATGTGCATTTAAGCTGATTTAGTGTCAGGATATCATATAATTCAATTGTAGGAATATACATGTCGACGACGCCTGGTACGGATACAAAGGACCCAGCTTGGAAATATGGACGTATCTCTAATCCAAGCGACAGAAATGCAGTCACTTGTAATTTTTGTAATAAAATTACAAAGGGCGGTATTTATCGACATAAGCAACATCTTGCTGGAGGTTATAGGAATGCTTCAATGTGCCGAGAGTGTCCAGAACATGTTAGAGATGAGATAAAAGAATTGCTAAAGACTGTCAAAGAAAAGAAAGAACTAGCTAAGTGCATCCCTGATTTTGATAATGTTTTCAATGATGAAGAAGAGGACGAGGACAACGATGTAGTTGAGATGTCGAGAAAAAAGGGAGTTTCATCGACCGGGAGTTCCTGTCAATCTTCTCGTAAGAATCCTAAGGCTAAGGGTCCAATGGACGTGTACTTCACCTCGGACCCAGAAGAGGTAGTGAGAAAGAGAAAGATGAAGCAATCCACGGTGTTTGAAAATGAAGAAGCAAAAAAGGAGATGAGAAATTGGGCTTGTAGTGCAATAGCAAATTTTTTTTATGATGTGGGGATTGCATTCAATGCCGTGAACTCTGACAGCTTTTCAGCTATGGTTGAAGCTATTGGGCAGTATGGTCCGGGTTTGAAGCCACCAAGTTATCATGAGATTAGGGTTATCCTACTATAGAAAGAGGTGGATAATACGCGTAAACTGATGAAGGATCATGAAGAAGAATGGGAGAAAACTGATTGTTCGATTATGTGTGATGGTTGGAAGGACAAGAAAGAAAGGACTTTGATTAATTTTTTACTATGATAAATGGAGCAACTGATACATGAAAGTTGTTGACTGAGTTTAGTTGGAGCTTGGTTTTCAATTTTTGTCAATATGTGTTTATGTACGTGTTAAATTGCTGCTGATTTTTCTAAAGGGAGCTGATTGTTAAATTGCCACTGATGGCATCTAGATGATGGCATCTAGATGATGGAAACGATATATGAGAATTTATACCTCATATAATACATGAATCTCCGTTACTTTTAGTTTGATTGATTTATTTATTTATTGTTTCCGATAACTAGTTTGCAACTTAGTTGCACAAAGCGGGAGCGGGAGCGGGGGCGGGAGCAGGGGCGGGAGCGGGAGCGGGGGCGGGGCGGGGGCGGGAGCGGGGGCGGGAGCGGGGAAGCGTAAGCACCAAGAAGAATCTGAGGTTGGGAGCGGCTTGAATAAATAAATGTGTAAAGAGTATTATCATTTGTTTAGCATAGTTTACATAGATAGCAACAACAGACAAGGAGACTTTAAGGACTTGAAGGAAGAGAGAAATAAGGAATTGAGTTGTAAAGAGCTTGATTTTCATGTATTCTATCACTTGTTCCATGCATCTCTATCTAGCTCGCAGGATCGAGTTCCTATCTTAGCTTGGGACGAGATCCTATGGAGCTCCTAACTTGGGATCGCAAAAGCGAGTTTTCGAGAGAGAAACGTCACCATATTAGGAGTTTCCTGCAACTAAGGTTTTCAATATTCATGGAAAAAGTTTGAATAAGGGAGATCTTGTTGTCTGTTTAACTGTGTAGTGTTTCACATGGTAGTTCATTTCTGAGTAGTATTTTTGTGTAGTTCATAACTAGCTAGCGTTATTAAAAAGCGAATCAGTGATAGTATGGAGAAGAAGGAAGAAGAAGAGGGGAAAAAAAATTAAAAAACCATTAATAAGGTTTAAAATAGCCAATTGGTTTCTATTAGTTTTATAGAACTTCCTATCTAAATACCCTTTCAGTTGTTGCATGTGCATTGATGCTAATTTCCGTTCAGATTTTTTAATGTCACTTCAATTTTGGATCCAAAAATTGCAACATATTTATAATGTAAGGGTTTTAAATGCCCAAAATGAAAGGTTTCTGTTTTATTTGCCAAAAATTGGAAACCTTAGGGAGTTATTTGCCCCATTTAGCCTTTTAATAATTAATTCCTTCAAATTATGTGAACCAACTTTGCACTATGGTACTTCCTGCCGGCTGGACCTTAACCACGGATTTGGCATTCGGCCTAAGGTGAAAACACGAGAGTACTCGATTTTGGAACACCGAGACTACTAACAATGTCGTACTATAATGTGGAGATTGAAGATATGGAGTGGAAAACGAGCTGCAGGGCTTCACGTACACGTGCTAATTAAATTTGCGCTTTATTCCTGGCTAAGTGCTAATTAAGGGTGCGTTTTGTTTCCTGGCTAATTAAATTATCGGAGTTTTATACTTTTTGTGTAGCTACTGGAGATATTTTTGTAGTTTTATATGCAAACATGTGCACTTTAACTGGTCTATGTAGAGATCTATGTACTAGCCTAACTTTCTGTTTACAATGATCATGGGTGTATAACAGTTTTGTGCTTAGCTATTAGAAACTTGTGGTTGGTTTTCTGGCTAGCTAAATGGCGTTTAGAGGACGGGGACGCGGTCGAGGAGGTTTTGGCAGCTTCCATCACGCTGCGCAGTTGCCATTTGAGCTGTTTCCGGTAGGCTGTTATTTACCTTTTACCCCCCATACTTGTTTTGTAAATTTTCATTTTGCTTCTTTCCATACTCCATGTTGCTTATCTTGGTTATTGGCTTATTGCATTAGCAATTTGCAATTGTGTTTTACATAGACTTGAAAGGGATTGAGGACAGAGCATGGTTACAAATTTCAGCAAAAGAAATACAGAAGCAAGGAAATATACTTTGTCAGAGAACACACATGCTTCTTAAAGCCTCTATTTAACGTCCTCAGGAAGCTCATAAATCTACCAGGAAGCTTTCTCCTTAGTCATGTGTTTTATAAAGCATTTACTGAAATCGATCAATCATAGTAGATAAATGATCATCCGCATCCACCCTAATGATTGGAGGGTAAAGCCTAAAGGTTTAGATCCATAATGAGTCTTGTACAACAATAGCGGTTTTCATTGGTGAGCCAAATAAGTTCTATCTCTAAGTTTATCTACCTATTAAAGGTTCATGTTAATCATGCTTAAGTTCTCTAACATGCAGTAGCATAATAACTATGGAAACATAATTTTCCGGAAAGGAGAAGTTTGGACCGCCTCATCTCACGATAATGAGGCTTGGGGAACTCAACAAGGAATATATCAGTTGTTAAGTGCTTTTAAGGGAGTCTGGGAGAACATAGGAATGAGGATGCTCCATTCATACTGAATCCTACAAGTTGCCCAGGATTTGCTGATTCATATAAAAAATTGTTACTTTTGATCCATTCACCAACTCCTCAACTCTTACTGTGATTATTTTCTGATACTGAATGGAAGGGGCGACGAGTTGATTCTAATGTACAATAGCAGTTGCTATTCTTACAACTCTGACAATTATGGTCACAAAGGAACACAAAGCAAAGGAAGCAAATAAAACAATAATTAACCCCCTAAATAAGTTCACCTTTGATCCCAATGCCACCTAAATAACATGTAAACGGACTGGACTTCCAGAATTCACACTGCCATGTTAAGGAAACTTAACATCATACACTTGCCATACGTTCTGCCATAAGAAAGATGTCTCACCTGAAGTAGTCTGTGCAAATTTTCAGTCCTGCTTCCATCAAGCAAGAAACTCCCAACACTTAGGGAGGCATACACAAACTCAAAAAGGAGAGAGAAGTTCACAAAAATATAACAGGATAGTGTTGAAGAGATGCTGAGTACTGCTTCCTCCGCTCTTAAATGTAAAATGAAAGATTAGCCTTAATTTCCCTCATAAGTTATAAATGGGTAGTATGCGTTCTAAATCTGCACACCCATCAAAATGCAATGTATGTAACACGTTTTATTACATTTGAACATTTCGAACTGCTTTAAGTTCATTTCTGCCATTGTACACTATAGCCAAACGAGTTCCAATAACCATGGAGGATATACTTGTATGGGCTTCTAGATGTTGATATGTAGTTGTTGTAAGCTGTACATGCTCAATCTTTAAAGTTGATGTTGTAGTGCTTCTCTATATATTTGTAGGAAATTAAAGACTTCCCTGATGCCAAAAGTGTAAAGGAAGAGATGGGCTTGGTTGTTTGGAGTTTTAAGTTGCAAAAGTTTTGGAACTCGTCTCCTTATTTTATTGATGGTGACGGTGAAACAGCAAAGAGTAAGTATTAGTGGGACAGTTTTTCGTTGCCTTTCACTTCTACTATTAATTTTTTTTTTCCGGCTTGGTGGATTAAACTTGGCTTTGCTCTACCACCTACAACAAGACTTAGATGGTTAGACATTCTGCATTTGGTGGATCCTGTTGTTGCCATAGGAAGCATCTTGGTATATCATTAGTATGGCTCTTCCTTTTCTGGATTCACCGGGTGGACAGTCTCTTTCTATGGAGTGTCCTCTTGTTTTCTTGCAAACATCTATATAACATGTATATAAGTGATCAGAGTGGTAATCCTCTGATTTTCTGTTGAAATTCATGACTTGGGAGAGATTAAGGACTGTTGTGTCACTAAGTTTTAGGTGTCTTTGCATTGTTTTCTTTTCTCGGGATAAACATAGATATGTAACATATACTCGTATGCTCATGGGATCTGCCATTTCTCCCCTCAGAACTCTCTTATTAAGCTCACCGCCATGCCCACCCCTCTCTCTTAATCTTGTTGCCATCTCGCCAGTTGATAAAAGTGATGCAAACCGTGGTGAGCATTGGGTATCTTAGACGGTGGTGCGTTGGCTTCTTTGGCTCCGCCCTAGTAGCTCTTTAAGATAAAGTTTTCCATATTCTGTATGGCTTTTAGTATTCAAATCTTATGTCTTAAACTTGTTATGTGTAGAAAAGGACAGCACAGAAATTAAAAGGTACTCTGACAACGATTTGGGAAGGACCCGAGCAAAACCCCCACTTTCACACTTCATAAGGGTGACTGATGAATATGTTCCTGCAGAACTATGTAAGGATCTCTGGTTGTCATTTCTCATGAATTGGAGCAGTGGGTTGTCAAACTATTAATTAAATTTCAGACAACCTATGTTTCATTTGTGTTACATGCTTCCTGACTGACTAAAGATACAGGTGGAAAGAAGGAGCGACATGCCCAAAAGAGAGTGCGATGGAATCCGGAGTCAGGTTTGTTCAGTCATCAGTTTACTGTGTTGATTTTGATTATTTGCTTATTTCTTTTGAGTCTTTTTTATTAATATATTTTATGGCGGTGCCTTGCTTTTTGGGCACATCTATGTTTTTAGTTGTCTAGGAAGTCGTGTCTAGTTGAATTTTCAGACAACATGGAACTAATGCACATTACGATTAGCATATGAATTTCACTAAACGTGTAGGGACAATTAAGACGAAGCATGCGTATGCAGATAATATGATTCAACTTCAAGGATGCACCTCTGCGGGTCAAACAAGCCATGGACCTGTACTAAATTGATAACCAATAAGAAACTGTGGTGAGAGGTAGCCACATGACAGTTGCTTCCAGTAGAGGTCTCTGTTGCACTAATTGAAACCAGAATGTGGGAAATGATGGGTGACGAGAAAAGCTTGTAATTGTCGGAATCCGTTTAAGATTCGGTGGTAATACCCTTGTAGACCGATAGTGGGCTGGGGGTTTATGGTGGGATGTTTGATCGACACACATATGCTAACTATGATTTTGCGGATACAGGATCATATTAAACTAATTAATACTCCTTCCGGATCTGGTCTTTTCTTATGTAATTCCATTTTTACCCTCGTCTTTAAAATCTTTGTCTAGATTTTCTTTTTCCTTTATCCTCCTCGTACGTTCAGCATTGTATTGAGTCAAGAAACCCATCGTCAAAAAAGCATCAACACCACCACTCACAGCCATCACCATTATCACCCAATCAATCACCTTGGCAAGAATTATAACCAACAATCAGCGTTAGTGACTAAATTAAGTATCTGATGAAACTAACTCTGAAAATTAAATCCGAAATAAAGTATTTGTATTTTTAACTTAGAGGCGGCGATGGTGGGGGTTAATGGAGGCGGGTGGTGGTTCTTACGGGATTCCATATGGCGGTGGTGGTCTATTGGAGGTGCCAGGGGTGGTGGTGGTTGAAGGAAAGTCAGGGTGGCAGTCGTGGTGCAGTAGCGGTGATTTAAGGGAGGTGATGGCGGTGGTTGAATGGAGATCGGTGGTGGTTGAAGGGTGGCACTCGGTGATCAACGATGGATATGGACTGCTGGTTTGAGAAGAAAAAAGAGAATGAATCTGGGTATTGCGAGAGAAGATTGAGAAAAGTGATGGGTAGAGAGAGAAAAGTGTAAAAGAAAAGCTAAACAGAGGGCAAAGATGGAAAGAAATTATAAACTACATCCAGGATTTATAAATTGAGCGATTAATTAGGACAACCAAAAAGGGAAATTTCAGCATTAATTTTGGGTCGGAGGGAGTAATTGGCTGAGTAGCTAGAGCTTACAATAAGTTATAACATTATATTTTGTTGCCTTCGCTATAAGCTTTGGCAAAAGTGTAAATCATTTTCTTGTATTCGAAGTCTAAACTGTAGTTATATGTATGAGTGTGCATGTGTGTGTGTGTGTATAGAAAGCGTATATATTGTTCGATGAAGTCATTTGTGGAACTGACCAAAAATGTTTGCGTGGCAGACCTACAAAAATTTGATCTATTTGAGAAACTTGAACAGAAGTTTCAGGTAAATATGTTCCAAACACACTTTTTTTTTCTGCATGCTATCTTACGATTCTTATCAAGGTTCCAAAACATACCTGGGTTTTCTATGAGTTATTCTACTTTTGTCATGTTATCTTTTTATGGCTGGTTTTCTTGATCTTTGTCTTGGTGTTAAATGCCCAGGGCCAAGAAGAGAAGGGCGAAAATGAAGACAAAGAAGGCGAAGAAGAGGAAAAAGAAGATGATTTATCCGGGGGTGAGGATGAATTCAGCGATGACAATGATTATAATCAGGTCTTTCAACAGAACTTTTAAACTTACTTAAACTCGAGTTTTTCTCAAGCATTACATCCTGCTGCATGCATCGATTACATTCTGGACCTCCTTTCCTTTTGCTTTCTATATATGCCATGGAGTTGTAGTTGATATAAAGTTTCATCGTGTCACCGAGGGCGAGCCTTGGGCAACAGTAAAGGTTTCTCGTATGTGACTTAGTAGTCACGGCTCCAAAATGTGGGCCCAATAGGTAAAGATGGTGGTGGAATGAGGAGGTCCAGAAAGCAATTTACTAGGAATGTTACATAGGAATGCACGAGTGCGGAGAACATAAACCTGGAGACGTGCACAATTCCTTAATACTGTTATTGATCATCTGTTTATTAGCTCCTTAGGTTTCCTTAGGCCAGCATGATATGAACGTTTAAAGCTTTCTTTGCTAAGTTAATCCACGTTGTTTATGATAAGTTACATTTGCAGTAGCCACCTTCTCACTCGAATGGTTATGGACCTCTTTAGTCGCATTATGTTCTTGTACCTGAAAACTCATTCGAGCTGCGTACTTCTTCAACCAAGTCTCGTAGTAGCTGGGACTCATAGGAGGTGGAGTTTGTTTCATGCTCTTGATCACATAGTTTGCAAGTTGTAATTGCATCTTCTTCTGCCCTGAACATAATGTCAGCAATAGAGCCTGGCTGAAAAGTCTACCCTAGCTTAGTATTTACTTTGTTGTGGCTAACTATAATTAAACAATTTGCATTTGTTGGTATTGAACATTAATAACGTTTGAGGAATGTTTTGTTTTTTGCGCGTTGAGCGCGATTTAGCAGGCAAGATTTTAGCTGTGCTTTTTGTCAAAAGACATGTGGGAACATGTGTGTATGTGTGTGTGTGTGTGTTTGTAATGGTTGGCAACTCAGTCACTGATGCCTTAAAAAGTAATCAATGCTCCCACACTTTTGCGCTCAACTTTGCCGCCTGCTTTCCTGCTCTTGGTCAGCGAAGCGGTGATTCATGTTGGCAAAGGAGAAGTTCCATATCGTGCCAGTCATCCAAATCAGTTATCCTAAATCAGTATATTTGTTAGAGACGGGATAAATTTAATAGAAAACTTGTTGCACCTTTGTGTGTGGGTGTGAAATAAGCCATTGCAAGTCATTTTGAGTACTGTAGTTATATTATTCCGACATCCATCTTGTGATGCAATTTTATTTACTGAAAACTTCTCTGTATCTTTACTGAACAATTTTCAGAACCGCGATTTTGATGATGATGAGGATGACTTCAATATGGGAGATGACAATGATGGTACGCGTGGCATCTCATACACCTTTCTTTCTACACTTCACATGAGAGAATTTCTACTATTTGGTTTGCGCCTTTTTGCAACTAATATTTTGTCTATTGCAGAGGAGCCTACATACTGAATTCTGCCGCTGGAAATGTTTTCTCCTGCTTTTGTCTGCCTCGAGCAGATTTTTTCTGGAGCTGGATATCAGAATAAGCTTTATTTTTGTGGGATTTATAAATGAGCTACAAAAAACGCCATTTAAGTTTAGAAGCTTTAGCGACCAATGTGGAGCTCAGATATCACATCCCTAAACCTCTTTAAGATCTTCACCTTCTGATATTACGCAATGGAGCACGAGAAGAGGTTGCAAGGCTCGGTTTTGCCTTCATAGGACAGCGTACATCTGGCACTAGTTCTTTGCTTCATATCTTTTGACCAGAAGAACTGCATGAAGTGTTGAGACTCGAGAATCCCAAAATTAGGAATTCCTTTCTACAGTTTTTGTGAATTGCCTATAGATGAAACATTAGTTTAATGAACGCAGTTCAGCCAAGATGGTGTGTGCCAGGGGGGTCCTTGGTACGTACTTTTTGCCCTTCTCCTTAATAGACATTGCGATTGATGAAGACGTTTGATACTACAACTCAAACATGGTTCTATTCGTAAACATTAGATTATTCATTCTTCAGTATCACCATATACTGCATCTCGGTGACACTAGTAAGAGAAGTCAATGTACTGCATCCCACCACCCTTAGTGCCTGACCACTGGTGCGGTCTTACCAGACTGTCCTTGACCTGTCCAAGGACAACATGTTGTGCTTTCCGTAGCAAGTCAGTATGGAGATCAGTGCAAGCAAACAATGTGAAACAAAAGCAGGGAGAGCTGCCGCAAGCTGAATGGCATTGATACCATGGAATACAAGACGAACAGTGAGGCTAATCGGTTCCTCTTAACTCGAACAGATTATTCATATTTCAGCCACTGCAAGAAAAGGCACAGACTAATGGTCTTTCTCATCAGACTTGTCCCAAAATGATTCAGGTTAAACGCGTAAGGAACTTGCAGCTGCTAGGGGTGGGATGTAACTGCTAGGCATCGACCAGAGGCAACAGGTTGTGCATACTGCAGACAGGAGGCAATAACGTTAAGGTTGTTACACCACCAAGTTTGACAAATCCTCGTTCGACTCGAGGAGTTCATTTTTCTTCACTCTGGGCCATCTTCAACGGCTGCAAGGTTGGCTTTGCTATGGCAAAGAAAGATAGGAGAAAGTAGTAGAGATGGAAACTTTGAGGGCTGCTTTCCTTTAATACTGCTCTAACTACACTCCATGTTCACACTTCACATGCACTAGAACCGGGGATAGGAGCTTAGTTAACAGGATTAGAGTGACAAACCCATAAACTGGATCAATTCTTTATGGCAAAGAATCAAAACCAAGTATATCAAGTAACTACAGAGACCAAGAAAAGAGAACAGTAGTGCTGATTAGAAAGAATCAAACCGATTGATTTTTGGATACCACTACGAATAAATGAACTTGAGATATAGTAACATTAATTACTTCTCTTGTAGCACCTAGGTAATATCCAGAAGTTCGTAATGGAATCTAGGTTCAAATCTAGTTATTATTATTAGCTATTCTAAAGTTCGAACCTTTTTGACATCTAGTTATTATTATTAGTTATTCTAAAGATCGAACCTTTTTTTTTGCGTGACTGTATTGACACTTGTAAATGTGTTAAATATTGTCGGGTTCGGACATCATTGAATATATTATAAAAAATCTTCTTAGCCCTTTTTAGAGTCACATCAGACCCTCGTGGTCCATGGGCCTTATGTCAAGGGACTATTGTAGTTGCTCCTTGTCGACACTTTATGCGCCCATCCACTTTCTTCAAAGAACTATTAACTTGAAACCATTGAGATACTTGTGAAAGTCAATGTCTACCTCTGTCCCGCGTTGCTCCTTCCTCTTGAACTAGAACATATCACTGAAGCAGGGTCAATGGTTCCGACCATCTAAGATCGTTAGATAGATATAATAACAATTTATTGTCTCCCACTAACCCTTATTCTATATGATAAATCCCATCTCATCGGAGTTCATTACCATACAATATTTACTCTGATTAAGCACCATGCCCATTGTTTTTAGCTAAATAATTTATAAGAATTGTCGAACTTGTTTCACATGTCTTTTAGTAATTTGTGTACAAGTTTTAGACTTGAGAAAATTTTGGGTGGTCTCGAGCTATACTACCCCGATTATTAGGAGCGAGTAGAAAGACAAAAGCATGGGGTGAGTGAAAGAGAGGACTTTAAAAATGCTTCAATTCTTTCTTTTTCCTTGCAACAAAGAAAGGAATGTGACAGATATTGAAACAAAGAGACCTGTGAAGTTTTGTAATACTTTTCAAAGAAGGAGCTTAGTTTGTATCTTATTGTCTTCGTTAATGAAATTTTCTTTTTACTAAAAGAAAGAGAAATCTCCGAGGGTGGAAGAGACATTGAGAGACAACTCTAAGGTCGTTGGTTCCGCTTCTCATATTACCATAGCATAAAAAATAAAAAAAGAAAGAGAAAGTGTTTAGGAAATTTTAAGTAACTTTAACCTAAAAGATCTAACAACATATGGAGTGTTCCTTAACCGGTAATTTTGATCATTTGTGACTGTTAGAGATATTATATTTTAGTATTTTTTTTAATCATTTTTAACCCTTTTTCCGTATCACGCAGTCTTTCTTCATAGAACGATTTTAAATAATCAAATTCAGTGGTTCAGAATGGTAAAATATTTACTCCAAGA
This sequence comes from Escallonia herrerae, assembly GCA_033070095.1. NCBI lineage: Eukaryota > Viridiplantae > Streptophyta > Magnoliopsida > Escalloniales > Escalloniaceae > Escallonia > Escallonia herrerae. Next base: position 91,115 of record JAVXUP010002517.1, on the reverse strand, counting down.
AAATCAAGGAAAAAACAAAGGAGGGAGAGAGGGACGGCTGAAGAATCCATGGATGCACTAAAGTCTCACATAGCACTCGTGAAGAGTCACACACAAAATGCTCTTTACCAAACATAGTGCACCACTTTTGCTCTTAAGTCTACATCGTGCTACTCTACTGTGCACAACTTTAGCCACGCTCACCCGCATTTCACTGGTTCTACAAGAATCTGTCGGCCATGAAAATAGTCTTCACGTTCATACGCCAAAAAAAAAGTGAGCTCGGATTACCCTTGAAAAGAAAATGGTCATCAGTTACAGTTGCGTATATCTCAAAGGAACAGTGTTCTGTTTTCAAATCTGATGTATTGAAGGGATTCGTGAATGATGTTTGTCACGCAAACGACGAGATAAATGTCACCTGTATAGTGACGGTTTCTCGATTATTTACAAGATACAGATTAGATTAACGTCGCATATAATTTGTCAAGACGTATTGGTGCAGAAACTCTTCAAAATTACTCAAGAATGAAATTTTTGACAGTAAAAAAGTTTTTGAATGGTTTTTTTATCATGACATTAACTTTAAACCGTTACTCGTTATTGTCTCACTAATGGGCTCATATCTATGCGCTCGAAGAAGGAGCGTGAATTTTATCAATTTCATTAACAAGAATTATATCGCATCCGAGTCACTTTTCCGATAATCTTATTTCGAGCAAAAAATCCCTTCCTGCGTATACGCTCGGAGTCTTTCAGCAAGGTGGCGCGTGGAAAATGTGTAGCAAAACAGAATGATTCCTCCTCTTTTAGCAGTCTTTAATTATTGAGTCACAGTCAATTTACTGCAGCCACCCCCACTCACAGAACCCCAAAAATCAAATCACTCAAAATCCAAATAAACCCAACCAAGATTTATTCGGATTCCATGACCTCCGGCTCTGCACAACCAACACAAAAATACCTTTTCCACCTTCACACTTCGAAAATCCGCATTTCCACCCAGAACACCTCAAAGAAGACCAAAATCGAGTGGCTTCACTCTGAAAGAGCTTCCTGAAACCCTTTCTGTCCGTACAAATCAATGGAAACAAGCAGCAACCCGTTCAAGAAGCAGAGATGGTTCTTCCCATTGATCTTTTCTCTCCTCTTTTCAACTATCCTGGTAATCTTTACTCTCTTCACTTCAAACCCATTTCACCCAGTACCCATTAAACACCAAAAACCCATGTTTGTAGAATCAAGATTGCACATTTCTCCTACTTTGCCACCCAGTAGAATCCCAAGACTGGCTTACTTGATATCTGGGTCCAGCGGTGATGGAAAGAGTCTCAGAAGGACACTTAAGGCTTTGTACCACCCTTTGAACCAGTATGTGGTGCATTTAGACCTTGAAGCTCCAGCTGAGGAAAGAATGGAGTTGGAGAGTTTTGTGAAGAGTGAGGAAGTGTTTGTGAAAGTGGGTAATGTGAGGGTGGTGGTGAGATCCAATTTGGTTACTTATAGGGGGCCTACTATGGTTACTAATACCCTTCATGCTGCTGCCATATTGTTGAAGGAAGGTGGGGAATGGGATTGGTTTATTAACTTGAGTGCTTCTGATTATCCTCTGATTACGCAAGATGGTATGGATTTGATACTTCGAAAGTGCGATTTTATTTCTTGTTTTGAATTAATTGGTATGTGGCATTGTGCTGTTTAGTTTGAAATAGATATTTTAAGTATTTGATCGTACTACATCTATAAATTGTTCTGTATGATTGTTCTGCATGCACAGATTGTTGTACATTGCTGTGCAACATCCTTTTTAGCTGTGGCAGTAATGTTTCTACACTCCAAACTGAAATGTTTTGGTTTTATAAGTGGCTTCTGCAATTGCGTGGTTTACTCCTCAAATTCCTGCTTATTGCACCGTTTGAAGTTTTGGTTGCATGAGATTGCACATAATTAGCGTTCAGAATAATTTCGCGGCAGTAGTTGGGGATCTGTCACTTTTGTTTTTGACTTATAGTGTTTTTGGCATTATACTTTCCATTTCAAAAGGATGTCATGTCATCTGTGTTGTTGTCTGTGTGATTGTGCTTCATGCATTGATTGTTGTACATTGACGTGGTAACGCTTTTTTTTGGCTTTGGCAAGAATATTTCCCATAATTATATTCTTTCGCGGAAATGGTTTTGGGTTTTGTGAATGCTTTTGCAATTTGGTTCTGAAGTTCTTGTTAATAAAAGCTGCAATATTTGGTTGGAAAATGCCTATATTTTTACCATGCAAAACTATGTGTCAGTGGGTTAATAGGAGTATAAAACCTTAGGTTAAGCCGCATCATTATTTCAAAAAACGCTAACGTTGTGTTTATGTAGCATTACTCTTTTTGGACCCTATGACCCATACAAATTTAAATGTAGATCTTCTTTTTTCACAAGTTCTTTGTACATGAATTATTTTGTGTCATATGTACATAACAGCCTTTGTCACGTGAATCGTTTGAGCAAATGAATCATGTTTGGGCACCACATAGTACTGCAAAAGGGAAGTCATTTAAGCATAATGTGACTGCAATTAGTAGGCTGCTATATTTGTTCACTTCAGATTGCTTTACTGTATATCCTTTCGGTGTGTTTTTTGGGAGCAGTTGGTAGGGGGTTGTTTTAAGCTGCACTCATTTTTTTAAAGTAACCAGTCTCTAACTGAAGATGTTACTAATTTTCTTACAACAGATATGCTTCATACCTTATCAACTATTCCGCGGGACCTTAACTTCATCGAACATACTAGCGACATTGGTTGGAAGGAGTATGTGGTTCCCTTTGGTTAAAAGAACTTTTCCAATCTGCAGGTTTTAGGCATAAATCCTGCTCGTCTTGTTGAGGTGCAATATTGTTAATATCACAGCATTGTATTAATCTTACAGGTATCAAAGAGCCAAGCCTGTCATAATTGATCCAGGGTTGTATAGCCTGCAAAAATCAGATGTGTTCTGGGTCTCTGAAACCAGGAGGGTGCCTACCGCGTTCAAGCTTTTTACAGGTGAGGATTTGTGCTTTTCACTGTGATGTAGCATATAAAATTGGTGCACAAATAATAAGAAGCGCTTAAAGTACCTGGCCAATCATAACCGAGGTCCTAATTTTTAGGTTCAGTGTCTTTTGCTTTGCTCTAATTTTCTGAAGAAATCCTGTCGACTTGATTGAAACAATCATATCTTTTGCATTCACTTTTGTGACGATCAAGAAGATGCAAATAAACAACAGAGTGATTCGCTTTTGTGGCGCAAAGAAAGAACAATGGCCGGATGAAAATTCATAGTTTGCATGTATTTACTAAGTTGAGTTATTTGCAATCTTTAATCATTTTTACATCTCATTCAATTCATAGGAGTAATAAGTAGCACATGCTTCTAACTCATCTATTGACGTCTGAATATGCAGTTTCATATCGTTAACTGCAAATTCAAACCACAGTTTTGATTAGTTAATTAAGTTAAATCATAATTATTATCATCATTAAAAATCATAGTTATCATCATCATCAAGCCTTTGTACCAAAGTAGTGGGCTACATGATTCATTCTCGCTCATTCTACCCTATCTAAGAACATTCCTGGCAATCAAGTCATTTCTCACTACTGCTCCCCATGTTATTCTCTGTCTACTCTGTCATAGCAAATTTGGCACAAATCACTTCTGCTTACTGAGCAATTGAGGGGGCCTATGTTTGATATTACAACCATCTTGAACGATGCTCCCTCATCAATTCATCAATTGGTGCTTCCCCCACCTTCTTGGGGGTATCCTGCATTTTTATTTTGTCCATCCTTGTGTGGCCACTGGCCGCTAATCCTCATCCAACCCAGTTGATAAAGCAGAAGAGCTTAACGTCAATCATGGAAATCAAGTGCACAACCTTTCCTTTCATTTTACATGGTTGGTGGTTGGGGGGGGGGGAGTGAGTGTGAAAGGTTTTCATAGTGCAATGCAACTGGCAAGAGTCTTGTGAACATTAAAGCTGGAATAACTGCTAAACTTGTGAGTTACATCTGAGCCTTAGCTGTGAGTACTTTCCAGTCTAAAGGTTGCATCTTAAGTCAACCTAAACATTATGAAAGAGAAATTTTAATCCTCTCTTCATGTTCCATATCATTGAACCAGAATTTACAACTACTAGTTAAATGTACTAAGCCTAATTGTAGTACCAAATTGATGAATGATAAACTTGAACAATCTGCACTTGGAATATGCAACATTTCAAGGGAAAGAGTTTCCTGCTGGCTTATTAGACTAGCCCTTTCAGTTCGTATATGTGCTAGGTACAATTATTTTAACATAAAGAAAGATCTAATCCTATATTTTTATGACAAAATAAATGAAACTATGGCTCTCGGAGTGATTCATGGGAAAAAAAAAAAAAGGAAAATTGCATTACTGTAGTCTTGCCGAGTAAGTGAAAAATGTAGTTAAGCAAGATCCCAAATGCTTAGCAGAGTAACTTGGTTATTTTATTCCCGTCCAACTGCCGTTTAAAACTGAAAAATTAGATGAATTGTAGTCTGAGTGATGATTAGGTTGAGGTCAACTACTTGTATTCCTGTTCTTTTATCTTGTTCTTGCGAGGATTTGAGATGTGTACCTGAACTTACCCAATGGACTGTGCACATTGATTTTCTCAGGTTCAGCATGGATGATGCTATCTCGCCCCTTCATAGAGTTCTGTTTATGGGGTTGGGACAACCTGCCAAGGAGGGTCCTAATGTACTATGCCAACTTCCTTTCATCTCCCGAAGGTTATTTCCACACAGTCATCTGCAATGCTGAAGAGTTTAGAAACACAACCGTGAACCATGACCTCCATTTCATATCGTGGGACAATCCTCCGAAACAGCATCCCCACTTCCTCACTGCTGATGATTACCAGAGAATGGTAGGAAGCAATACCCCCTTTGCCAGAAAATTTGGCAGGAACGAGGCAGTTCTTGACCAGATTGACTCTGAGCTTTTAGATCGTGATGCTGATGGGTTTGTCCCAGGTGGCTGGTTCGAGACGAGAGGCACAAACAGGACCCTCCCTCATTATACCATTGCAAATACTACTGCATTGAGACCTGGGCCTGGGGCAGAAAGACTAAAAAAGCTCGTTATTGGTTTATTATCTGATAAAGATTTCCATACAAGTCATTGCGTCTAAGGAATCGAGTGCAGGAAGTCAATTGTGCTGCACTGAATCATCACTAGTTCAGGATTAGTGTTCCCCTGTTCAAGTAGTATTAGGGGACTGCATATAAAGCTGCTAAAAGGCTATATATAGTTAAGGTTAGTGGGGAATACCTACTTTTTTGGGATGGATGCTTGCATTTGCATTCTTTTCTCTTTTAACGAGATATTAATTGTCTCATTGGCTAATAGCCTGTAACACTCAAGACTAAACTATGTAGTATTACACGATTATGCTAATCCAGAGAATATGCTGTTAAGTCTTGTATATCTGTGGCTCTTGGATTCTGAGTTTGAAACATATAGAGGCCATGCTGTAAAAATAGTGGTTGTTGTACATGTCGCTTAGACCTGGCAAACGGGTAATCCGGCCGGATACGGGTAAAATCTGGCCGGGTGCGGGTAAATTCGGTCCGGGTAAATTTTACCTGTTTTTTCCCGGGTACAGTTTTTTAGTGCCTGTATGAGTATTACCTGCGGGTAAAAGGCTTTTTTTTTCAAGAGTATTTTTTTTTCTTTTTTATTACAACAACAATCACCTCTCGGCAATCATTTTTCTCAACTCCACTTAATCACTATTCACAACACAACCATTACCATTTTCAACCGAACACAATACTACCAAAACACTTAAAATACGTACAAAAAATTGACACAAACGAAACAATACAAGTAGATCTTAAAAAAAATTATATGGTAAACAAAAAATAAAATGATTGTTATCAAAGGCAATCGCAGACAACGATCGGAATCGGAGGTTTAGACAGATGTAACTTCCGTCTTCACTCTAGCCTGATCGGAGAGTGGGGCGGAGCTGTGGCCGTGACGGATCCGTGGCGGAAATACCGGGAGCGGCAGAGTACTCGGCGGTGAATCTAGCGGCGGAGCAGCAGTCAGCAGAGTACTCTGCGGTGAATCTAGAGGCAGAGTACTCGGCGTCGAGATAACGTGAGAAAGAGCGACGTCGGCGTCGCATCGTGACTCGAAAGAACGATGTGGAGAGAGTGAAAGAGAGAGCGATGTGGGGAGAGAGAGGGAGGAGCGGCGCAGAGGAGAAGGGAGAAAAGAATGAACATGAAACCCTAGCAACTGGCATTTATATGCTAAAAATTCGGGTAACACGTACCCGACCCGGATTCACCCGAAATTTACGGGTCGGTCCGGGTACGGGTCCGTTTTCGCCGGGTACTCAAAACATGTACCCGTATCCGGAGTTTTTAGCCGGGTACAGTTCTACCCACGGGTCCGGGTACATTTTTGCCAGGTCTAATGTCGCTTCATCGAGATGATATACTGTGAACTTTCTTTGTGGCATAAAGATACAAAAGGCTATAATGTAGAAATAGTGATTATACGGTTGGTTGGTAGACTTACTCATCAATCATGATCCATGACTTTTACATTGGTCGATGGAAGCTAAACAAGGAAGCACAAATCCAAGCTGTTTATCATCTTTAGGTTGATCGGTTGAGTTCCAGTCTTAAGGAGATATCTCGCAAGCTTTTATATTTCTGGAGACGCGGTTCAATCATCTGCAACGTGAACAATCTTTTTCCCAACATTTTCTCCACTAAACAGTCCTGCAAAAGCCTTTGGGACACACTGCACGCCATGAGAGATTTCTTCAATTGTCTGCATCTTACCAGCGTGAAGGTGATCAGCTGTCGTCGAGATAAACTCCGAGCTGATGTTCATGTAATCAAGCGATAAAAAACCCTTGTATCATTATCCTAAATTACAACATCTAGCATGTCCAGTGCGACTCTTTCTCCTCTGTGTGTGTGTGTACTAGTAGAGGATCACATACTTTACACGTTATATAGTGATTTGAAATAAAAATATTATAAATCTTGGTTAAAAAATAATTAAAATTAATCAATACGACTATTATATTAAAAAATAATAATAAATTAGTTGTTAACTGCTACAAAATACTCAAAATATGAAAAGTTCATTGCTCAAAATATGGTCTTACTTTCAAACCTGAAATTTTCAAGCCAATTATCACCAATATTTTTTTAATATTTATCATACTTATTTTTTTCGTCGCATTAAGTTACCGCTAAACAGAATCCTGTCTGTTCCATATTATATCTTGTTATCTAAGAAAGTACACTGACATTGCAATTAGTCTCAAACATCTCCCACAAATATCTAACTCTCGCAAAACACTGCAAATTTGACTATACAGAGATAAAAGTGAAGAAAGTGTTTAGAGATAATTAATGTCAAATGTGTATATTGGAGTTCTCTATTGTTCTGTTTTATGTTTTGATGGCGTATATATGTCAACAAAGTAAAATTGAGAAGAAGTTTGAATAATAATTAAGTTGTATTATGAAAGTTCAATAATCAACCCGAAAAGGATTGTCAAAAATAAAGTGTCTAACATGAAGAAGTTATTATTAATAAATGTATAACAACGTTTGTAAAACAAAATGAATTAGGAGTTTAAATGTTACATCTTTAAAACCAAGAATCAATCAAGCTCAAGAGATCTATCAGGACACAAATGGGAACTGAACTGTTTAGGCAACAAATTTTGTAACCCTAGCCTTCAACGATCTTTCTAAAGTTTTGACACTTTCACTTGCGAGCATCACTACTGAAGTTCAAAATATCATCACTAAAGATTTTCAGTATCATTCATTATCTGTCATATTTCTTTCAATCCAGTTATACCCATTTCTTTTAGTGATGATTTTTGGGGATCAAAATATCCCCTGCAGTTTATTTGCTTTTGGTAATAATCTATTCTATTACTCCATCAGTCTCAAAAAATTGATTATATATAAGACTATTTTAAAAAAATTGATCAATTTTTAAATTAAGAAAGATTTTGTACGTGTTTTTACATGTTTACCCTTTATAGACATTTTTTTATTTTACTTCTTTCTCTACATTTAATCATTCACTAACTCATTTTTCTCTACTGAATTATTTTCGTCTTGTCCCTCTCTTTTTTGGGATAGAATAAGAAACTCATAGAATAAGACTTATACGCTAAATAAACGTGCGTCAAATATGATCAAATAATTTGGAACGAAGGGAGTTCAAGATTCATGTATCTCTTATTTTAAGATTAAAGTACAAAGTAAGTCTTTTTCAACTTTTTCTATCTTTAAGTACCAACGTTCGAGAATATTTTGTCTAAAACGACAGTTAATCTTAATCATGCTTTCTTTTTTCTACTTTTCAATTAAAAAATCTATAGTGTAGTCTAAGTTTCTCTTGATAATGTACTTTAAAACTCTCTTTTATATTTATCTAGCATGACCTTGTTCATCTTAGTAATAAAATAAGGCTATTAATTTAGTTGTGCATGTAATTTAGTATATATTTGCCTTAAAATTTTTATTTTTAACACAGACTTAAACTCATCTAAAAAGTATATATACACGTGTGTCTGCGTCTGTCCTCTTGAAATCCATACTACAAAATGTATGTATGAAGCTGATATCAGATAATGGTAATGAACTAAATAACTTCAATAACGTTCACAAACCTACGTCTTTCATCTTATATTTATATATACACATTACAGTTTTAATATAAATACAAACTCAACAAAAGTTCATCAAGAATAATTTGCAACCCTGATCATTCATTAAATAAAGACCTGTATCATCAAAATGAAAAGAAAAAAAAATTACCTATGGCATAAGGTTTTGAGAGTTAAAAAAAACTATAGGGTTAATTACACCCATAACCTCGAGATTAGGATAAAATTACAGGTATGCCCATTAATTTAAACAAATAACATTTATGTCCGTTGACCGAACGAAAATACTGAAAGGATGTAAAGATCAAAATGTCTATCACTTAGGAATGTAATTCTTCAAATGTCATTTCTCATCCCTTCATCCCATCCATACACCCCCTACCACCCCCACCATCATCCATTTAGACTTCTTCAGCTCCAACACACACAGACACAACATATACTCGCATACATATCCACACACACAGAGACAATATGCACACGTACCCACACACACACTCATGCCCCTCCCTCTCCCTCTCCCTCCCCCTCCCCCACGTACACACAGACAATATACACATGCACCCACACCTATACAAACGTGCCCCCTCCCTTCCCTCCCCCCCCCCCCAACTGGCCATAACCACAGCCATAATCGCACCCCACTATCATTGTGTTCTTCAGCATTTTCACCTTTCTTTAACCTTGTTACCCCATCAACTGTCACAACTTTCTCACTCCACTCACTTGCAACAAACCATCACAATTCAACAAACCAAATGAACAAAAATAAAATTTGAGTTTAAAATTTGGAAGAAGATGTATAAATTTCTTATTTGCATCAAACTACTACGTAACACCACGACAGCTACTGCCATTAACTACCACCAGAACAGCGTTCCACCATCGATGTTTGCCGGTGCTGAGATGATGTGGCTAGTGAGGCGGAGCTAGTTTGCCGACTTCCACGTTGAGTGCTTGCCGAGGAAGGTGCGGTGGCGGGGTGGGGGGAGAATTTGGGTTAAAATCTCGATTTGAAAAATTAGGATTTTTTAAATTTTATATTGTATATACCTTGTAGATACAAAATGAAGGTAGTATCAACATTTAAAAAGTACATATTGACATAAGCAAAAAAATATTTTTTTAACGGTTCAATACTGCTTTACCTTTTAAAATTTAGTGTCATTTATTGTAATTTCACCTTAACCTCGAGGACATGAGTCCCAAAATTATGACAATCCCACTATTTTACACAAATTAACATATAAATTTATCATAAAAGTTGATAAAAGAAGGCCTAGTCAAACTTGTAAATATTCTGACTTTGTCATATATCAATAAATTTAAATTTGCAATTATATACAAAAGTTAATAGAGGCAATAGCTGTGAATCTTAACTTATAGAAAAAAAGACATGATAATACCTGGACTTAGGAACAGTTCTCTATGGAGTAGGGACATTTATCAATTTTGATGTTGATAAGTTTTATGTTACGTTTTGATAGGATTTGCTTTAAAGGTGAACAGCGACTTAGCATCACATTTATACGATTGGGCTAGATCCACTCTCACATTTTTGTCACTTAAAAATACATTAGTAAACTTTTAACCTCTTTAGCAGCAAATGATTTATAATTTACTAAAAATATTGTAGTTTAGACTCACCTTCTTAAAAGTAAAAATACACGTAATTTTAGTTAAGCTTTAGGCTATTTTTAATGAAAAAATGTGTAGCCATTTTAATCTCTTGAGATTATTTTGTACGCTAGAGCGAGATCCTTATCCGTTTTGATTATATTAAAAGTCTTTTATTACTAAAAGATGCATTAATGAACCTCTTTAGTGTCAAAATGTATAAAGTTAGCCAAAGTAGTATAATTTAGCCTCACCTTCTAAAAAATCAAAATATTTAGATAACTTTTAAATTTAAAAAATAATCTTAGAATTTTTTTTAGTTATTAATCCCTTACATATAAAAACTTGAGAGTTTTCAAGCTAAAAAAAGATATTAATCATTTGAGCTGAAATAATTTGGAGTCTTTATTAATTGAATTTCATCTATTCCTATCACTTTATAAGAGTGAAATATGTGAAATAGTTATATGAAACGTGTTATCATGTAAATATACGATAACTCGGGATATAGTGCATCATAGAAAGACAATAACCATATAAATGATATGTTGTCATAAAATATGGGTATTCCAATAACTCTAATACGAATATAGGATTATGTACTTGTCATGAATTCAAATTATAATTACTAACAAAATTATATGATTTATCAATTCTTATGCATTTAATTTTTTTTAAAACTCCAGTTTTACTATAATTTTGTCTGTAATTAAAATTTAGAATTAAATTTCAGTTTTATGATAGTTGTAATTTACAATTGGTGTAAGAAAACAATATAAAATTGAAGTTTACTTCTAGCAATATTTGAAATCTGTAGCATACGGATCAACATAGGAATCTGAAATACAAAATTATAAAAGAATTAAGTTTCTAACAAAATATTCAATTTAATTTAGGTAGATTATGATTATATTTTTGAAGGCTATAGAAAATCATTGTTCTATGCAAGTTGTTTTCATTAATCAAAATTGATGAAAAAGATGTAGCAGCTTGAGGTAGTTTAGCTTTAACGTGAATGGAAGCAGTAAGTTTTGATATATATATATATATATATATATATATATATATATATATATATATATATATATATATATATATATATATATATAGGATCGTGATCCATTGCTAGCGCTAGCACTGTTGCTAGCGCTGTTGGCCATCCGCTACATAATGTAGCGGACGAAAATTGGCCGTCCGCTACATTATATAGCGGACGGTGCTAGCGCTGCTAGCGCTAGCAATGGATCACGGTCCATATATATATATATATATATATATATATATATATATATATATATATATATAATCAAAGAACATGCAGGAGTTCAAGGGTGATTCTATACATTTTTATTATTTTTTTTGTTACTAAAAGATAAAAGAACTCTTAACTCTAACTAAAGCATATATTCGTATAAGAATATTCTAAGGAAAGATATTTGATGTCCTAAGAGAAGCCAAATAAACTCTTATTTTTTTAACAGCACTCTAATTCAAAATGGGTATTTAATAGGGAAAAAAGTTTCAAGTGAAGATTTCAGTTTAAAAAGGGCATTTTAAGGGAAAAATAGAAGAATTAGCTATGTAACCTCGGTCAGGATTACATATGCATTTAGAAATTTCAGTTTTATGATACGTTCCTTATAGCAATATATCCGTATTAAAAATTTAGAATCAAACTTTATGTTTATGACAGTTTTAATGTACTAATATGTTTGTATTGAAATCTATATACATGTAAAATAATTTAAATCTGTAACATACATATCAACATAGATATATGAAATGCAAAATTAAAAAGGATTGAATTTCTAACAAAATATTGAATTTAGCTTAGGTATATTACATTTTTTGAAAAAGGCTTTAGAAACTATGTTCTTTGCAAATTATTTTCTTTAATCGAATATGAGAAGATGTAGTAACTCTATTGTGATTTAAGTCACAAAATTCCTTTACTCTAATAAAATCATATATTTCAATAAAAACACCCTTATTTTTTAATACACTTATTAAAAATAAGTATTTAATGAAAAGAAAAGAAAAGTTTTTAGTCAAAAGTCAAGACAATCCTTAACTTTAACAAAAATATATATCCTAATAATGGTATTTTAAAGAAATATGCTTGATATCCTATGAAAAGTCCAAAACACCTTTATTTTTAAATAAAACTCTAATTTAGGAAGGGTATTTAACGGGAAAGAAATGTTAGAAGTCAAAAACACCCTTACTAACCTTTAATCTTTTATAGAAAAATTAATTAGAAAATGATATTTTAAGAAAAGAAAAGATTAGTCATTTAAGTTCATACTTGCTTATACATATATATATATATATATATATGTATGTGTGTGTATAGATATATATTCGGATATCACCCCACAGATTGCAACTCTGCCAATGCCGTTCATGTTAGTGATTGCGGCTTTCAGCATCTCTCCGATCCCACTTTGTCAAAGTACATATCGCTCCCAGCTGGGAAGTGCCTGTTAAAACAAGCCCTCAGATCGAGTAGTCCCTTTGTCCATGTTTCACAAACAGTTCATCAGTTCTACGCTTATAGCTGTTAGCATCATATTCATTTGAGACTTGAGTACTTCTGAACTCCCTGGACACAGGACATGCGTGTTAACCTTGTAAGGGTTGAGAGCTTAGATCAGTTTCTTCTTTGCAGTTGAAATCGTCGTGAAAACCAAGCTTCTCTTTCAGCGAGTCTACGTATAATCGAGGTCCAAAATGAAGTTTCAGATTCAGCATTAGAACTTCTTGAGATTCTTCTAGCATTCTACCATGTCATCCAGAGTTAAAATCTACTTTCTGGTGAATCTAACGGGTTCACCTTTTCTTTGCTGCCTGCACGGCAGAGAACGTAGCATCCAAATAACTTGGCATACTGGCCAACCAAATTTCCACCGATCCAGGAGCCACTGATACGAGCATTTTCTCCCCTTTCTTAGGCTTGCATATTTGGAAAAACCCTCCATATGCAGTAAGACCACTGTATCTTGTAAAAGGTATACATGCACCACAATGTTAAATCTGCAGTAGTATTTTTTTTCCCAAGAATTTGAATCAACATTCTCGCTTATTGCAGAGCAACCTAGATCACGAGGCTCCCGTCATTGAAGCCCTGGGAGCTGTTTTCGTTTCTTGAATCGGTGTCTTTTAGGTCACACTACAGTGGACTTACCATTGCGCCAAGGCACCACCTTGGTTTAACTCACAAGGGAACAACACTAGCATTTCAACATGCTTTAGATCAGAGAACATCCACGCTAGCCAAGCTGAGCCGATTCTTCATGTTCCCAACTTAAGCGCGTGCTAAAAGTTGAGCATATTGTTAGATCGATTGGCTCAGGCAACACGTACAGACATACTCGCACGTTGCACCGACACACATGTAATTAATAGAGATTTTTTTTCACCCCACAAACACACTACCCGTTTCTATAACCTAATTTTCTTTGAACAGTGTTCATACCCTATTCTGGCAAGACCCCGGGGGCCTGCGTCACGCGACACATCATCTAGTCAACGGTCAAATATTCAACGCCATAACCAGGTCAAAGCGCATCTCCTTTCGAGCATCCACATGCATCACCAGTGCAGCGACATCAACAGTCAAATTGTTGGAAAAAAAAGGAAGGGGTCGGCCACTCCTTTCCTAAGGGGGTCGGCCACCCCTTTCCTAAGGGGGTTGGCCACTCCCAAAATGTATCTCAGAAACTCAAAGTGCATTTATCCTAGGGCGTTTAATCACTGATAATGTATTAGTGGCCTATGAAGTGAATCATTTTTTTAGAATACAAATCTTGGGGTAAAGAAGGACAGATTGCCCTTAAACTCGATATGAGTAAAGCCTACGATTGAGTAGAATGGCCTTTTATCAAGGGTATGATGGAAAAGATGGGGTTTTGTCCTAAGTGGATTTCTATTGTCATGAAAATAGTCAAAACGGTGTCCTACTCGGTTATTTTAAACGGTGAACAGTTTGGCTATTTTCTTCCACAAAGGGGTCTACGACAAGGAAACCCTTTGTCTCATTATCTTTTTTTGATATGTGCAGAGGGTTTTACATCAATGATCAAAGAAGCGGAGTCCAAGGGGAGAATCCGAGGGGTGGCCGTAGGTAGAACAAGCCCTAGGATCTCTCACCTCCTTTTTGCAGATGACAGTCTCATTTTTTTCACAGCTGTTAGAGAAGAGGCCAGCGCCATCAAGGAGATACTAAGGAGGTATGAGGCAGCTTCTAGACATAAGATTAATCTCCAAAAATCCGCAATGGTGTTTAGTAAAAACACCCCAGAACCGATCCAGGATGAACTGCAGAATTTAATGGGAGTTCCAGTAGTCTCTACACATGCCAAATATATGGGGCTACCTTCGGTGGTTGGACAATCCAAGAGAGAGGTTTTTAGCAATTTACGTGAAAAAAGGGTTACCAAACACCCAAAAAAAAAAACTAAAAAAAAACAAGGGTTATCAAACACCCACTTGTTTTTGTAAAAAAAAAATAAAATTAAGCTGCTCTTTAAAAACTGAAAACCAAAAAAAAAGTTTTGTCAAACCAACCCGAAGTTGCCTACTTGGAGTTTTTTTTTTTGAAAAGATAATGGTTGCATGGGTTAAGTAAGTTGGAAGAAGATAAAGCAAAGTTGAATTCTTTGACTAAAAAATCATATGAATTGGGAACCACTCAAGATGTCTATAAATATAGGAGTCTTCTCTTTGTTTGTAGAGAGAGTGAGATTGTGAGATGATGTTTTAGAGAGAGTGATTTTGAGAGAGAAAAAACAAGTAACAGCTTGTGTGTAAAAAATAGAAAGGTAAAGAGAGGTGTTGAAACACCAAGTTCTTGTATTAGAAAATTTGTATTTGTATTCTTGTATTAGAAAATTTGTGTCGATATATATACATATCGCCATTGTTCGTATTATAATTCCTGTGATCCCGCTACGCTTCCAACACATGGGGATGAAGAAATTACCTAGAACTCCAAGATGGTAAGACAAGGGAAAACCCATTGCATCCAATTTGTTCAGAATACCACCCCCTTTGTAGATGCTATACTCTCCCCAATAGAGTAGTCCATCAACCAAATCATCCTTTTTGAAATCAGGGTGTCCGGAAGCCACAACTCTGCCAACAGCAGAAGCCTCAATAACCTGCTTTGAGAAAACCAAGTCTATGAGTACGGCCTCGGCACGAGTTTGCATGTCCTAGCGTCAAATCCAAAATTCATGTAATATCCAAAATTCAAGACACGGTAGAGTTGTCAAACGGGCCGGGCGGCTCGGGCCGGCCCGGTTCTGGCCCGGGCTGGCCCGGCCCGTCCATGAACAGTAGCGGCCCAGCACAAGCGGGCTTGGGGGCTGGGCCTGGACCAGGCCTTCAGATTCTGCGAAAAAGCCCGGCCCGGGTTTGGCCCGGCCCGAAGTCGGCCCGGTTCTGGCCCGGTTTGGCCCGGTCTGCGGCCCGGGTCTGGCCCGGTTTTGGCCCCACCACTTGTTTGAATTTTTTGCTTTCCCCCCCTTTCTTCCACCCCTTTTCCAAAATTCCATTTTTACCCCCCCCCCCAACAGCATTGTTATGTGTTAAGATTTTATTAATAAAGCTCACCAAGAAGAGTATGAAAATGTTTAACATATAATAAAAAATATAATGGCTAACAAATAAATATGTATGTACATACATATATATGTATATAATACTTATAATGAAATAAAAGGATAAAGATTAGGTTCGTTAAATTGTGAATATTGCCTAGAGATGAAATTTAAAATTGAATAACAAGAAAAAAAAATGGCCCGGGCCCGGCCCAAGCCCGGCCCTAGATATTGGGCCTAGGGCCAGGGCCTGGACTGGGCCTAGGTTTGCCTTCGGCAGGCCCGGCCCGGCCCGACCCGGTTTGCAGCCCCACTGGCCCGGCCCCACAGCAGGCCCGATGGGCTTGGGCTGGGCCGGCCCAAGCCCAGCCCTTTGACAACTCTAAGACACGGGACCATGTCAGATTACCACAACTCTTTTTATTAGTTATTTTTATTTTTTGGAGGGTAAAATGGGTGTTTCATGAATAATGCCGGGTTTTAATCTTAAAATAATAATGAATCAAAAGAAACATATCAGTCTTTTGAGGGTCATTTCCAACGAGGCTAGACAGTAGACACATGCTAAACCAATATCCAAGTGTTGATGGAGCAACATGATTGCTTCATGTATTTTGAAGACTTCGTGTAACATATATATAGCTATAGGTACGTCAATAATAAGAAGAGATCTGTTTGTGCTGCTGGGCGAACACACAATCGATTTTTGCACATGTCACACAATCGATTAAAAGCGTGTGATCTTTTTTGTCTCTAGGTCGTAAGAACTTCTCTGAAAATGAAAAATAAAATTAAAAGTGGAATGACTGTGCACCCAATAAAGAGAAAGAAATTTTTTTATTAATGCTGAAGATGTTTACAGAGTATAACATTTCCAACTCTGAAAACTATAATCCCTATCAATAGCAAGATAGAGCTTCTAAACATGAAGGAAAGAAAAAGATTTGAAAAAATCTTGATTTGTCTCGTTGATTGATGATGTCCTTACTTCTTCTTTGATCCATCATTTATTGTATATTATATAAATTATAGAAAATAACTATCACTACAAGATAAACTACCCGTTTAGTAAATAACAAGTATTAACCTGCGCATTACACACGAGACCAACAACCGTTAATTAAAAACTCATACTTATACGTCGAATACAAATAACAAATAATTTTATTTTTATCTTTTTATGAGTTTTTTACCATATTTAGTAACAATGTTAAGAACCCATGTATTGAGATTTTTACTAATAAAACTCACCTAAAACAATATAAAAAGTTATGCGACATAAGAAAAAATATAATATGAGATATAATTACACCTATATGCAGACATACATATAAAAAATATCTTATATGACTTATAATAATATAAAAGGGAAGAGATTAATTTTGTTAGATTGTGAAAACATATTAGAGTTGTGTAAAATATTGAAAAGTTTGAAATTTTGAATAAGATATTAATTAGAATGAGATATAAATTTAAAATTTGTGGAGAAAGAGATTTATTTTTAAGTGAGGCATACTGACGTGGAAGAGAGAAAAAAGTAAAATTTATATGATTGGTTGAATACCAAATGGCATAAAAATAGGCATGCCAAGTAGAATATATATATATATATATATATATATATATATATATATATATATATATATATATATATATATATATAACACTTAGAAAATAACTATCCAATAATAAGTAACCAACATTACCTATCCCTTATCAATAGGAACACATTTTCAGAGGTGTTCCTTTTCCTTCTGATTTAATTTCTTCACTATATCCTTCAGAAATAATAATAGAAAGTACATGCCATTTAGTGGCATTTAATTTAAAGTGAAGTTAGTAGTGAAAAAATTATTTGTTGGTGCAAACATTGCTCCCATGGCTCAAACAATTAAATACTTGAAAATTGTGAAGAGTCATTTTTTTGAAGGAAAAGTATTTTTTCACTATCAACAGACCTGCACTCTTAAGCAAAAGTATCTTTTTTACTATCGATTAGCCATTGATTGACTTTAGCTGCTCCAAGATGATATTGGAGTGTATTAAAAGAAAATATTCATCACCATTGATAGCATTGCATTCTTTAAAATGGAAGCATTTTTTTACTATCGATAGGCTTTTACTGTTGATAGTCTTTCATTATCAATAGCCTTACATTTTTCACTATCGATAGCATTACTCTCTTAAAGGTGGAAGCATTTTTTCATGTTGATAGCCTTTCATTATTCACAGCCTTACATTTTTCACTACCGATAAGCCATCTATTAGCTTAAACTGTATCATCTTGATTTTGCAAGACAATATTTTCTATTGATAAGCCTGCACTCTTCTAAATGAAAGCATTTTCACTATCGATAGCCATAATTTTACTATCGATAGTCTTTCACTATTGATAGTCTTGCATTTTTCACAATTGATAAGTCATGTATTGGCTTAAACTGCACCATCTTGATATTGCAAGATAATACTCACTATTAATACAACAACTGCAATCAATAAGCTTGCACTCTTCAAAAAGAAAATATTTTCATTATTTATAGTCATACGCTCTTCAAAGTAAAAGCATTAACACTATCGATAGTCATACGTTCTTCAAAATAAAAGCATTTTCACTATCGATAGTCACACGTTCTTCAAAGTGAAAGTATTTTCACTATCGATATTAAAGCAATTTTACTATCGATAGCCTTCCACTATTGGTAGCCTTTCAAAATGACAGTAATTTTTACTATTGATGGCATTGCAAACAGTTTTAAGCAATCAATTGAATGGTTTTTTGCCCCTTAGAGAAACTTTGTCTATCAGGCCACTATGTACTCACGTTAAATAATATGTACATACGGTCATAATATCATTGATTAGTGATTTAATGAAATTTCTCATGGAAACAACATATAAATCATGCTAATTTATAAGCCATATAACCAAAATAAAATACTGGCGGGAATCGCAAATCCAAAGTGGGTGTTGCATTCCTAGATTTGATGAATTCAAAAATTTTCTAAATCCATTTGTACATTTGTATACATAAAAATTGGAGTGATTTTCCATAACAAATGGCTTTTTAAAACATCTATCAGCCATGTCATCATCTTGCTTGGTCATTTTTTTACAAAAATGATAAAATAGACCGTTGATTTAGAACTTTCAATGATTTGGCATCATCTTCTTTAAAAAGAAACAATTGCTCTGTGGCCATTTTTAGAGCATCAATATGCCTAATAACACTATTTATTTTTTCTTTCAGTGTAGAAACTATTTTATGATCTTGAAAACTATTGATATGCCCCCAGTAACACCATTTCCATTTTCTTTTGGTGTAAAGACCATTTTATGGTTACAAATATTATTATCCTTTGCCATTTTCTCAATAAAGGATACATTATCCATCTTTTTTGCCAATTTTGGCATTTCATTGAGTTTATACAAAGTACTTGCACCAATTTTAGTACAAGTTTCATCCAATTGAAGTAATGACTTCAAAAATTTCCTGCAAAACACGCCTAATTCACAATCGATTTGTGCCAACGGTTTGAATGGAGGCCTCCAAATACTCTGAATTAGATTCTCCCACCATTCGGAAGATGACTTTTCGTACGTGACATTTTTCCTTTTCAGATACAATGGTCCCCGTGCCAACGTTTGCGCTGCTGAGCAAATTCACAATCGATTTGTGCACTTACGGCACAATCGATTAAAAGTGTGTGATCTTTTTTACCTCTAGGGCGACTTCTCTGAAAATGCAAAATGAAAATAAAAATTGAAAGTAAAACGATTACTCGCCCAATAAAAACAAAGAAAAACTTTTATTAGTGTTGAAGATGTTTACGCACAACATTTCTAACTCTAGAAACTAAAATCCCTATCGATAGATAGGTAGAGCTTCATAACATGAAGAAAAGATAAAGACTTGAAAAAGTCTTGATTTGTCTCATTCATTGATGATGTCCTTACTCCTTCTTTGAACCAGCATTTACAGCACATCCACAAATTGTAGAAAATAACTATCACTACATGATAAAGTATCCACGTAATAAATAACTCTTACCACCTAGAAAATAACTATCCACTAACAAGTAACCAACACTCTGCTTATCCATTATCAATAGGAACACATTTTCAGATGTGTTCCTTTCCTTCTGATTTAATTTCTTTAGAAATAATAATAGAAAGTAAATGTCATTTAGTGACATTTAATTTAAGCTGAAGTTATTAGTGAAAAATTATTTATTGGTGCAAACAAGATCATATGGAGAACTCCTTGAGGTTTGTGAGTAATCATAGTCGAGAAGTGCTTGAGCACGTATTCCTAAAGTGGCACCCTAAACCGCTGCTGCTAATCTGGGCACACGCACTCGTGTAGATCTGTGGGGGGGGGGGGGGGGGGTGGGGGAGCAACCACTTGTGGGGCAGGCATGGTGTTTCTGTCAGATAGACGTAAAGAGAGAGAAAAGATGGCATGTGAAAGGCAAATCCAAAGCAAATAAATGGGTAAACGAGTCATTTTGTAAAATTCGCTAACTTTATTTATATACTATCCAGTCAAAGGACATAATCTATGTTTTCTAAAATCAATGGAGGGCGTGTAATTATATCCTAACCTTAAAGCGTTCAGTGATATTATTCCCTAATAAGAATCGGGGAGGAAACTACCTCTATTGCCTTGCAACTTTTAACGTTTTGCCTCGCAAATGGGAATTCATCTAGTGAAGAACATTTTGTCGCCAAATGTTAAAAATGCTGCTGATTTTAGGAACCAGACTTCACATGCAACATTCAAGGAACATGGTAACATAAAAAAAGGGACAAAGTCATTGTCAGCCACACAGTCTATCCCTCCCTTTCTCCACCTCAATTTCCGTGGAAAGAACACAGCAAAATTAGGAATAGAAAGTGGACTTCTTCTTGCCCTGCTACTTGATGGTAGTAAGTCCTAAAATCACCTTCCCTGTTTGGAGCATGAAGGGCAAAAGCTGCAGTAAAGAAAGAAAGTACAGTCAGATAAATGGTGACTTACAAGGCCAGGAGTGATGCGACTTGTGTAAGGAGGGAGCAATTTCTGGGAGGAACTATAGCTCTTCATGCGATTAATTTGGAAGGGATCCATCCGATACGTTGAGATTTTTCACTATAACATCTTTTGATCCAGAGGCAGGCGATAGAGGAAGTGATTCAGTTTTAAGCTCAAAATCAGACTCTTGTGGTGCACCTTCTATGTGCCCTTTTGTTGCTATGAACTTGTTGGCAACTTCCATTCAAGGCTTTCTGCAGTTCAGAGAATGGGAAGAAGAGAGAGCTCAATGAACGGTTTTGGGATGTATCTGGCTTTACAGAACCTAGACTTTGTTGCATGGTTTCAATCATTGCATGTAGACCAATAGATGCAAAATGGGATATTTTATGGAGCTCGCAGAAATCTACCTTCTTTCTGTTTAAAAAATTCTCTCTTTCTGCAAGGATATCCATGGAGCTGCAATCTAACCCAGTATATGTGTGGTATAATAAATCTAAGGTAAAGGAATGTTGTCCAGACACACAGCTTCCTTGAACACTTTTTTAACTCGTCATGTACACTCTTTTATTTTGATTTGATTTTCTTGAAACCATTTTGATTTTAGTCATGTTTTTAAAAGAATGTAGCCTAGACACAGTTTTCTTGAACACTTTTTTAGCTCGTCATGTAAAATCTTTTATTTTGATTTTAGTCACACTTTTAATTATGATTTGAATTCCTCCCCCCCCCCCCCCACCCAACCCACACACACCGACAAAAAAATGCAAAATATTATGTCAACCTCATATATCTCTATTTCTATCTAACTTTTTGGCCATGCATACCTTTTTTTCTCTCCACTTTAGTTTAAAGTTTTGACCATAATATACTCCCACAAATACATTTGTATATAACCCAAGCTAATTGTATCGTTTTAATTCAAATTAAAGGCCTCATCTTCTGGTTTGGTAAACTCGTCTGTAATTATTTCCAACATTCTTGCATTTAGGATTTGTTTTTATTTGTGAACAGTAACACCTATAGGTATATTACAATTTGAATTTAGGATTTGTTTCGTAGACTAATAACTTTAAATTGTTTGTAATTTTTTTGTATTAATTTGATAAGCAAATTAGTAATTCTCTATTTTCCTTCCCTTCTCTTGCATGTGTGGTGTTCTCTCTGTCTCTCTCACATCACTTTTTTTATTTGTGATACGAGAATCTATCCGTTTATGTTATTTAAAAGTTAATATTTAGTTGTGCTTCTTTGTACACTGGTTTAGGAGCAATACTACAACACTCTTATCAAGTTGTTGAAAAATGCTATTTTGTACTCTCTCACGCATTTTTTACTTTTTTTTTGTTAAAAACATTTTTCAAAGATAAATTCTAATTTTTTTAGCAACAAACAAGAGCTAGAAAAAGATTGTCCCTACATCGTTTAATATTTTAGCATAAGTTTAATATTTCAGTAATTATAACATAGTGCCCCCGTGTTGGTTTGATATTTTAGTTTAGGTTTAATATTTAAGTGATTATAATATCATGCCTCCACTGTGTAACATACGAGGTCAAAACTAGTATATATGTAAAGTCAATGTTGGGAGAATTTGGAAATCCTCGGCTCATGCCACATGGGTTTTAGTTGATTAATTTCTTTTCCTAATCTTCATACCATATAACCACGTTTTTAATCTTTTACCCTACTTCAAATTCAAAAAAATCTTGGGTATAACCATCTTGTCCATCTATTGTTTAACTATAGGCTACCAAAATTTTCACGAACTTTTGTCTTCTATTATCGTATAATTATCACTTCCTAGACTATGAAAATTCTTCTAAGGTAGAACAGTTGGTCATTTTCATTTCACGTTCTTCTATTTCCATTTTAAGAATTTAGTCTCACTAATTTTTTATTATTCCCAATTCACAGTCATTTTCACACTAGAGTGAATTCCTGATATTTCTCATTTGATTCAGATTTTGCCTCTCCTTTGTTTTGCAGCCCCACTTACACTTTCTCTCTGTGTAAATTTGAAACATTTCATATACCTTTCAAAAGATTTACATTTTGGAGTTTTCAGTTTTATTATTATTATTTTTTTTAGATCCACCTTTCAACTTTTGTTGAAAACATTTTATATCTCTTCTTCCCTCCAATCTTCATCACCAACACCTATCACCCAAGAACACCAAACCACCAACATTGCCAACCATCATACCCATTGACCGTCACCACCACCAATGACCAACACCTTCGAACATCAAACTATAAACACTGCCAACCACCATAGCCATTGACTGTCACCACCAATGATCAATACACCTGAACACTAAACTTGCCAACACTGCGAACGACCATAGCCACTGACTGTCATCACCACCACCAGTGACCAACATCCACGAACATTGCCAACCACCATAGCCACTGATAACCGCAACTACCAACAACTGCCAAACACCAAACCGCCTAACATCGGTGACCACCATGGCACCATTGCTTTTCTGAATCCAAAACACCACCATACCGATCACCATTGTCCTTACAACAAACATCACCAAAAAATTTCATCCTTCAATTTGCGCAGGTAAATTCAAAATCAATCAAATCAATGAAGCCTAATTCGCAGGTTAATGTGGTACTGCCATAGCAGCAGTTGGACGGTGGTAGAGGAGATGTGTTAGTCATGATGGGGGTTATTCTGGTTACTGAACATAGAAGCTCTCAAGTATTTAAAAATGAAAGAAAAGAGAAAAGAGGAAAATAGGAAAGAGAAGAAAGGACAAATAGAGGAAAAAAAGAGTGAAAAACCCAATTATGAAAAACTATATCAAACAACTCATCAGTTTTGTAAAAAAAGAAAACTAAAAAAGATTTTGGTTTTTTTTTTTAAAACAAAGCTAAAAATTGAAATGGTTTTAGTCCCCTTTGGATTTTTTTTTCCAAAAGATTACTTACTTTTTGTTATATTATCAAAAAATTATTTGTTTGTATGTTTTTCTAGAATGCTATCATGAATGTTAATTGGTTATTATATACTATACTATTATTGTAAATAGCAAAAGCTTATACTTTTGTATTCGATTTCCTCTTTTCCTTGATAACCTTAAATTAACATATTAACGGTTTTAACCCCCACACACACACCCGCGTGCGCGCACACATAACTAATTATTTTAGACTCCAAGCTAACTTATAGCTATTGCAATGTTTGTTTTGATAGGCTTTAGATATTGCTATTACTAGATTAGTCAAACATGATGATATTTTTTGATATATAAATGAACGAGAAAAGGAAGCCGAATATCATGACTGATGGTCATGAGATCTAAGCTTGCGAAAGATGTCTTTATGATGTTTTGCTTATTTCAAAGGTGGATGTAAAGTGATGCATCCTTATGTTTCTATAGTTGATTATGTTATTGCACCTGTAAATTTAATATTAACCTATGTAAAAATGTTATTAAAGATATTTGCTCACAAGATGCAATCAGTGCACATCTAGTATTTCAAGCTCAGGGTAACTTGCTTCTATGCAAGTTGTTTGTTTCTTAAATTGAATAACTTTTCTGCCTGAGAATTTCTTTTGTCTGTAAAATATTTTTATATGAGAAAAGAAAAAAACCTAAAACTTCTTGGGTGGATATAAATTTAATTGTCTTTCATGGAGAATTTAATCAAAAAATCAAAAAAGTTATTTTAAGGAAAGAAGCTTAATAGCATATTGAAAGTCAAAAACACCCTTAATTTGCTGTGTTAAAATTATAAATGTCTACCACATAACGCATAGTAGATTTGGGAACATACACTACGATGTACCCAAAAATTTTGATGAAGTATTCTTTTTATTACAAGCCTCCAACACGCTTGATCTTTTACTTTTAGGCACGAAAACGGCTACTAGAGTCAAGTTCTTCGTCCATGAACTAGATCCTAGAGTTTGGTGATGCTTTAATGAGAGTGCAACAAGGGAAAGGATTTTTTACTTTTTGCAGGAAGACTTCTGTCTTGTGACTTATTATTTCTCTTGAAATATCTCTAGCCTTTATATAGAGATAGTATTAGAGACTAGCTTTAAACACTTAGAAGATAAATACCGTATTTATCTCAAATACTTAGGAGATAAATATCATATAATAAATTAAATGTAGTTTTCGTAACTAACAAATATTACTGTTAGTGGGGGGATAATGGGTTCATCAACCCAATTTAGTAACTGCTCGCACTGACCCACACAGGGCAAATAAATCCTTCAGTCCCTCCTTACCTCTTGTTCACTCATCTCCTCAGGAAATGGAACGTGAGACCTACGAAAAAGGATATCCAACGCTGATGAGTATTGTATTAAGTTATTACCAAACTAACACAATACATCACTTCGAAAAATCCCGTATATACCCCAGATAGTTCAACTATTCCAAATTTAACATTTTCAAATTTTTTACAGTAAGCAGTGTTAAACCTCTCATATGTTATGTGTTCATGACTCATATTGAAATAAAAATCGACAAAATCACCCAGACTATAAATCACATAATATGGTGTAATATTAAACTTTCTTCCCAAAACCCTTGTGTCATTCCAATTAGACTCAACCGATTTCCTAGACATGCTCTGTGAGACTGCATCATCCGTGATCCAAGGGTACATACTAAAATAGCGATATCGAGTATCTTTTTCATGACATAGTTTAAGGTAAAAGGTTGCTGTACAGCATAAAAAAATATATCGATCCAAGTGACTCACACAGTGATGAAGCAGAAATTCATTCATCGCCCCACTGTCGGTCTGTATTTAGCACATGAATTATGATTTGCATACCCGGAAAGGCGTGTCACATTAATGTATAATAAAATACGTTACAAATCTAAGTTTAGTCGATGTACGAGCGCCTAACCTGAGTTTTTAGCCCAATCACTCTCATTTTCACTACAAAAATGTGATCTGTTGCGACGCCCTATGCCAGCGACCACACATAAGTGATGTTGTAAATGGGCTATGTCAGCGCCTCCACAACGATATTTTAGTCGGCGATCATATGTCGGGCGCTGCCATTAGCCATATTTTCAACTCAAAATATGAGGGCCAAACTTTGGCGCCCAAAGGTATTCTATGCCGGCAGTTCAAGTGTTCTTGCCGACTCATTAATCATTGGCATGGAACATGCTTTTTATATCCCAGTTTTCTTCTTTTGTTTTTCACTTCTTTATATGTTTTCTTTCTCTAAACACACTGAACTCGAGGTTCGTCTCTCTCTCTCTCTCTCTCTCTCTCTCTCTCGCCCGCGCGCGCACATCCATTCTCCTTTCTCACTGAATCCGTTCCTTTTGCTTTCCAGATTTGAAGTCTCAGCTCTTCTCTCTAACGATTCTTCAATTTTTTTGTAGGATCGAACAACTTTTGAATTTATCCAATCAAGTAACTGTTTCTTTCACCCAAACAATGATAAGTTTGTATTCTAATTTGTCTTTTGATGTTTACATATAAAAGTTTGTAAATTCTGATTTCTATGTTCAAACATTTGGGATTTGTGGGGTTATCGCTGGTGCTGGCAGCGCCTCTTGCTATTGCGGTGCTGACGGCGAGGTAGCGCCTCTCGCTTTTCCGACCGTTTCTGTTAAAAGCGCTATTCGTATTGACTGGTAGTGAGAAGAGAAACTTTTAAATGGACGATTTATGTGTGAGCTTTGTTCCCTTTTCTTTTTAGGTACTTTTGGGTGGGGAGAGGTGAAGGGGCTGGGGGTGGTGATTAAGTAGAAGAACAAGTAAGGAAGGGGAAATCAAACCTCTAATATCTCAATGTTATTTTGTGTCCAATTTATTCTTTTTGTTTGTTTATCAGTGCAATCTCCATGTACAGTGTTCAAACTTATTGGTGGGAATGATGATGGCCCGATGCAGCTATATCCTAGTGTGATTCTTGTTTAACTGTATTTCAAATAAATAACGAGTTCAAGCATGTTATGATATCAAGGTTGCTATGCAATTTCAATGGACACGTTGACTGTTTTCCCCCGACTTTCAAATTACTTTGCACTAGTAGTGGTGTTAAATTAAAGATGATCGTGATCCCGAATGAAAGTATATGAAAAAGGACCGTGGCAAACTCAATTGACCCTACCAATTGTTCCACCCATCCTATGTAAGTTTATTGAACTTGAAAGAAGTTTTATTTGCGAAAATTATTGCGATGTTTCTATATGCATGTGTGTAGATAGATAGTGATTGTGGACTTAGGATGACCTTGAGTTCATCCCTACGTATCTGCTACATAGAGCTGTGGTGATACTCTATGACCGACCTACCTTTTTATGTCTCATCTTAGCTCTGGCTAGGGCAACATATTTGCATTACTAGCTGTATCATCTTATCCGATCTCTCAATGCCTACAATAATTATGTCTCATCTTACTCGCTAACTTAGTGCCAAGGTGAATTACCTGTGTGTGCGGGTCAATTGAAGCCCGATGACACTCTCAATAAGGATGTATATATAATCATAAAGGTAATCCATTCATTCCAAAATAAACTCAAATTAAAGAATAAAAATATAATAAATAAATGTAAGATGCCATAAACATATCAAACCTTACGTAGTCCCATACTCCTAATGTGAGAAAGAAAAACATCTCTAGCAATAGGCTCGGCCAACTGATCATCCACTATTCTGCCAGTAAATATATGTTTCATGGTCAGCTCTTCTTGTGCAACTAAAGTTCTAATGAAGTGATAACGAAGGCTTATGTGTTTGGCCTTCCCATGATATTTAGAGTTGTTTATAAAACCTAGGATAGCTATGTTGTCACAGTAAACAGTGATAGCCTCGTCTGCATGAGCTATAATCCCTAGAACCTATAAGAATGGCCTCAACTAAAGGGCCTTCTGGACTGCTACTGAACAAGAAACATACTCCAATTCCATTGTGGATAGGGCGATGCAAGACTATTTCTTGTTGCACCAAGAGATAGCTCCACCTGAAGAATCTGTGTTCATCTCTATCACCACCCCATTAAGCATCATTGTATCCTCTCAGTTTCAAGTCTCCACCATGTCAACATAGGATGAGATCAGCGGTTCCACGTGGGTATCGAAGAATTCTTTACACCACATTCTAATGAACGGGTTCAGGATTACTCTAATAACGACTTAGCATTCTAACGACATAGTAGATGTCTAGACGCATACACAGCATAGTGTATATTATACTCCCTACAGTAGCCACTTAAAGCATTTTGGGTATCCAATTCTTTTCCTCATCATTCTTTGGGCATAAGTCAATGCTTAAAGTACACGTCTTGTCCATTAGAGTGTCTATGGGTTTTGAGTTATGCATAGGGAAACATTCAACGACTTTCTTGATGCATGTCTCTTGAGACAAACATAAAAGTCTATTTGGATGATCACGTCTGATTTTAACTCCATGCATATAATTAGCTTCTCACATGTCCTTCATCTCAAAAGTTAAGGACAGCCACTGCTTAGTGGCAACAATGGAACTCATGTTATTTCTAGTTAAAAGAATGTCATCCACATGCAAAGAATGATCAGAATACTTTTCTTGGATCGTTTTACATAAACGCAATGGTCTAGTTCAATAATCTCAAAACCTGGTAATGACATGACAAACTCGAAAGTACCATTGCCTAAATAATTGTTTGAGACCATATATAGAATGTTTGAGTTGAGAAACTTTGCGCTTATATCCCTTGACTTTAAAACCTTCGGTTGAGCCATATAAATCTCTTCATCTAGTTCTCCATTGAGAAATGCAATCTTAACATCCATTTGGAAATTTTCTAAATCCTGTTGAGCGATAATAGCTAGGATCAGGTGAATTAAAGCAAATCTCACCATTGGGGAGAATGTATCTTTATAGTCCACACTCCGCAGATGGATATAGCTTTTTTTCACAAGACGTGCTTTATACTTGTCAACTAACTCATCTTCCTTACGCTTGAATTTTAAAACCAACTTGTCTCCAACAGTCATGGGCCCTAACGGAAGATTAACCAACTTTTAGACCTAATAATTCTCCATGAAGCTCAATTAATCCTTCATTGTAGCCATCTACTCACTGCTAGCAAATGAAGATAAGGCTTCTTCCATAGAAGTGGGCTCATCTTCATCAATTGGAGTGCATATAACAGTTTCTCCATCAACAACATAGAACTCTTCCCATGCACCTCTACGTAGTTAAGAATTTTGTTAACCTGACGGTCCTGATGGTCTGCTCCTACTATCTAGGATACTCCCACTAAGTTGAAGGTCACTTATACTATCTTCAATGACAATTGGATGAGAGATTAATTCCCCACCTTCACTTGAAGATGGTAAAGTGGCTTTAACCTCCTTTAACTCATAGAGGTCAAGATTCTTACTCATGCCTCCAATGCTAGGATATCACTCTCTATGAAATCGACATGTCGAGATTCTATTTCAATTTTTCCACCATATGACTGTTCACCATACATCACATAGTTTTTCTAGTTTTCAGAATACCTTAAGAAGATACTTTTTTTTAGCTCTAAACTCTAGTTTCTCATACTTATGAGAAGTATTGTGAACATAACCTGCTGAGCCCCATGTGCACAAGTTATCCAAATTTGGCTTTTGACTATTCCAAAGCTCATATGAGGTTAATTTGAGTGATTGTAAAGGCACACGATTAAATATTTAGGCTGCAGTCACAAAGGCATCCATCCAAAATGATATTAGAAGGTTTGCTTGTGCCATCATAGACCTAACCATATCCAACAACGTTCTATTCCTTCTTTCTCCAACATCATTTGGTTGTGGATTACTTGGAATAATAAGATGACTGCATATCCCTTTTTCCTCAAAAAACTTCTTGAGGTGATCGGACAAATATTCGCATCATGGGTCAGTGCGAAGAGTTTTTAACCTCTTCACTTTTTCATTCTCAACCTCTACTACAAAGCGTTTGAAGCAGTCCAAACTTCATAGCAGTGAGATATCAGACACACGTAACCATATTGCATATAATCGTCTATCAATGTAAGGAAATAAGAGGCGTTATGATGTGCCTTTATACTCATAGGTCCACATATGTCAGAGTGAACTAGCTCAAGTGCCTCTCACAGCCTTTCAAAAAGGCTTCCTGCATGCTTTAACGATCAAATAAGCATCACATGTTTGTACATTGACTTCTGCGACTGGGCCCAAAAGGTCTTCTCTAGCCAAACGAGTCATTTTATCTTGATCTATATGGCCCAGTCTTACATGCCAGGTGGTAGAACCATTCACAATATTATCATACACAACATAAGAATAAGAGGACTGAGAATTAATTAAATCCAATTGAAAAAGACTATCCAAGCGAAAACCATGTCCAGACAAAACATTTTTCAAAAAGATGTCCAACTTATACCCTTAAGACTAAAGGAAAAACCATTGTCTAATAAAGTAATAACTGAAAGTAGATTAAGCAAAATAGTGGGCGCATATCGTTCATCCTCAAGAAGCAATGTGCGCTAAATACGGAACTTAACTGGTAAGAACCCCTAGCACCTCCTCGAAGCTGTGCGATCCTCTTAGGGGACATAAGTTGGATCTTGTCATCATCTCGAGTCTCAGCCTCAAGGATGACATGCTGTGAAACATCAGAAAAGTTCTTGGTGTTTTCACCATGAGTCAATATATGTTTCATATTGGCCTATGAGGCATGAAGGGACCTTATGAAAGCCCTGACTTGCTACTCATTTGTGAGTGCATGGCCAACATCCCTTAGCTTACCAATCATGTTGAACATCACCCTTGGATATTTATTCATGGTATCCTTAGGGTCTTTTGTGTATTCCTCAAACTTAATCACAAGGCTACGAAGTCGTGTAGTTGAGGTTTCACCAAAAGAAAACTTGAGCTGATCTCATAAAGCTTTGTAAGTTGGAAGTTCATCAGACTGTCTGATTAGATCATTTTGCAAACTGCCCAACAAGGTGTAGCGCGCACTACGATCTTTCTCATGTCATTTCTGGTAGGTGGTCTCTTAGAGGGTTACTCCTCTGTGGGGGGTGGGGGGAACCATCTCTTTGGTCAAGTGGTCCTCGAGCTCTTATTCATTCAGTATGAATTCATCTTTTTATGCCAAAGGTCATAATTATCTCCGTTAAGTTTTTCACCCTTAACGAGATCAACTATGACATTCTTGGTGGTTGTTTGTTCACTACATTAGTTTGTGCAAAGAAAGAGACATTAATTATATATCCTTCTATTTATTTTAAAAAATTCAAATAAAAAATATTATCCTTCCTCACATCATGAAATCAAAAATTCACTAAGTTCGTATTCATCTCCCATGTATGTAAGTTGGGAAAATATTTTTCCAGTGATTTTTGGCAATAAATTTCATATCACATAATTCACAATGTAATAAATAATTCACATGATAATTTAAAACAATCTAATCGCACTACACAATAAAGTGTGCGTTGAGCCCTATTGGCATTTTAATAACTTATGCTAAGAAAATTTTAACTTGAATAATGTGGGTGCAAAATTACATCCCCGTACAAGGTATTCTGGAAAGTACCGGGAAATAACAGAATATGACATCTCTGAAAATCCTACTACGAACTACTCCACTAGAAAAAATGAAGATGTCGCACAACAGATTATTCTCAAGAGAATTTTCTTAAAACAATAGTAAGCATAAGTTTATTTAGAATGTCAATATAATATTCATCCTTTTATCCTAAAACTAGCATGCTCAAATAACAAGTTAAAGGGTAATTAAATAGATGAATGGGCCACATTTTCCTTCCAAAAAATGGCGACAAGGCCTTGAAAAAAAATTGGTTTTAAAAAAAAATTGGGCTTAGCAAAGTCCAACAACTATACCTCAATAAAAGCATAATTAAACCATAATGTAAATCAAGGCAAGCATGTAACAAATAAAACAGAATTCATCTATGTCATATAACTCCTCAAAATACTATTTATTTTTGCTCATGAAAAAATTAATATTTGTGCATTTTTCGTATTTTTTGGATCACAAAAAATACCATAAAAACATTCACAAATAGCCCAAAAGACGATAGATAAATTCTTAAAAGATGACAAATAGTAAATCCAACCCTAACATATTCTCTAGAATTTAAGAAAAAATTCTGTGTATATAAAATAAATTTTTAAGAACTAATTTCTATAGAAAAAGTCGTTTAAAAATAAAACAATATACTGACAGGGGTATTTGAATAATTTTGACTCCATAAAAAAATCAAAAAGTCAAACAAAATCTTCACTCGCCGGCAATGATGGAAATCGCCCAAGAACCATCTCCACATGCTATACGCACCATCATGCGCGTGGGGCAGCGCTGGAGAATCTGGTTGGCGCGTGTGGCATGCAAGCGCTCGTACGCGGCTCAACTCAAGCGAGTGCATGGCTTGATTGAAAGTGCTTGTCGCTCGTGTATCTTTTTGCTAAGCACGTGGGCGGCTCGACTTGAGCGCGTGCATTGTCATCGTTGCACGCATAGTTTCCTCGACTTGGCACGCATGGGCCGTTCGACACTGTCATACGCCCGTGTGGTGCACCCGCTGCCTTCCTGGGTTTCTTTGGTTACCGGAAAACTGTAACCCCCATTAAGTTGGGTCTTCTAAGTTCATTGGTTACTCAGATTGGCTATCGGAGACCTATAGGTGGCGAATACGCCATTGTCGCGAGTGTCTTTGACGAAATTTTATTGGTCATCTTCTTCATAAGAACCATAGTTTTTTCAGCGGCCGTCATGCCATGAGGCCAACTTCCAGATGCCATATCTCTTTTGTTTTTAAGCCAAAATAATGTGTACCATATATTGTTGGAAAGCTTATGTGACATAGATTAATTCTGTATCAATCGATCATGGCAGAAACTAAATATCATGTTCCAAATTTGAGCCCGAAAACTCAAAAAGAACCACAATCTTTTCAAAAATAAAATCGTGATTCCTCACAAATTATACATCCTATAATCTCAAAATTTTATGGAGTTCATACTCAAGCATAGGGGACAAAGTCATACAATTACTTTTTAGAATAGCATGCTCAAAATTTTTTGAATTTTTCTTGATGGGTCTCATTCATGTGCATTGGAAGAAAGAAAGAAAAAAGCCTAATATGCACATAAATTATACTATGCATGTTCGAAGGTGATTCAATAAGTAATCACGCTCTGATATCAATGCTAAATTATAAACATCTATCACATAACACAAGTGGGTTCGGAAACATACCGTTACAAAGTACCCGAAAATTCCGACAAATGATCCTTGTTGTTGCGAGTATCTAACACACTTAATCTTTTATTTGTAGGTACGAGCTATTAGAGTCGAGTTATTCGTCCACGAACAAAATTCTAGAGTTTGGTGATGCTCTAGAGAGAGTGCAACAGGGGAAAGGATTTTTTTATTTTAGCAGAAAAAACTTATGTCTTGTGACTTATATATTTCTCTTAGGATATCTCTAACCTTTATATAGAGATAATATTTTAGACTGAATTTATCTTAAACACTTAATAGATAAAAACTGTACTTATCTTAAATACTTAGAAAAAAATATTCTCTAATTATTTAACTCTAATTATACTAACTAACAAACATTATCTGTTAGCAGGCGAATAATGGGTCCGCCGACCCAATTTATTAACACTCTGAACTCAAAAAAGGTATTTTGTAAGAAGAAGCTTAACACTATACTCAAAGTCAAAAACACCCTTAATCTAAAATAAACTTTTAATTAGAATACAATATTTAAAGGAAAAAAAGTAATCATTTAACCTCATTTGTGCTTTATATATATATGACAGATTATAGATTATATATAGAGACTAGTAACTTAGCAAGAAGTATTTGGATTGAGTTTCAAGATTGTTTGGTGACGTTAATAGGCAGAAGGTTAAGACTTTGTTATTTGACACGCCAATAAGCGAAATTATTATCTTTGTTGGGGCTACACATTTGCAAACTTGCAGCTGTTCAAGGTCACTTCATATCGTTTTGGTATGATGGAAAAATGAAAGGGAAAAAAAAATCATTGGAGAGGACTTTTGTTTTTGGCTCACCATATTTGTTTTGTCCAAAAATGAGCAGAAAAAAAGTGGAAGAACAGCACTCAATCCTTAGAACTTTTAATCCCCTCAAACGTTCACATATAATGCATCTAAATTGCTACTCAACCAAACAGCATAACGAAAAAACATTATCCCACCCCTTTTGATGTAAAATTGGAGGGATGATACTCTTCTATTCTTTCAAATTTTCATCGTGTTAGTATGTTGCTATCTGGTCTAAAAGTTAAGCTGTTAAAAATGAGCGTGATAATGATATCATGCTTAATATTACCTTTCACATACAAGATTTTAACGGCACGTGAAGAGACAAATCAATGATAAATAAATCAACGTGCACCATTGTCAAAGTGCACAAATAAACGGAATGCAAATTGTAGTATAATAAACGGAGATCAAATATGTAAGTGGAAATGATTGAAATATTGTTAAATCAGAGCTTTCACATCACATTAAGTTGTTATCTATTCTAAAAACTTAAATTGTTAAAAATTGGGTCAAACAATATTTACCAAGATTAACACATCTCTACGGTAGTAAGTCTCATGCTACATCAAAAAGAAAAAGAAACTTTGAGGGGCTGATATACACCAAGGACACAAGGCATATTGTCTTAATTTTTTAGGTGAAGTTAGGCTCCCAAGTTGCATATCAATTCCGCTGCTCAGTCTTCCTTGCTCCCTAACAAGTGATATCAAAGCCCATGGTCGCAACCTGCGTAAACTCTCCAAAAAGCAAGGTGGTACTGGGTTCGAGCTCTCTCCAAAGTTGTAACGTACAGAAATTGCTGTTGCTGAAATATAAAAATAGGATTATGTTAAACTAATTATAACAAATCACAATCGACAATAAATAAGGTTTTGAAGAGTCCGAAATTCAGTTGAGGGACGCGAAAATGCAGTTTCCTTGAAGGACATACGCTCCAAAATCTGCTCTTAGTTAACAGCCTTCCACTAAAAGATACAACAATCACCGAAGGTGTTTTGATGCAGCAAAAATCTCTCTCGAGCCTTACAGAATTCTTATAATAAAATAATATAAGAAATTTTATGTATAATTGTAGAAAAAATAGAGATGAAAGAAGATAGAAGAGGTTTTTAAAGAGAATAAACTCTATCTATTTTTCTTCTGCCTTTTTTCCTTTTTTCAGACTCTTTCTTATAACAGTTTAATCTTTCAACATACGAAAAACATAGCGGAGAGATTATAGGTACATATGGAGAGAAAGTGGGTAATTAAAGCAAGCTTTAGTCAAAAAGTCTTTCCTTTTAATCAGGATTTGTCTCACTAATCTTGTTTTGTTCTGGTTTTTCAATCCAAACCATAAATTGTGCTCATGGTGCATGGCTCTCGTATGCAAGATTGTCACACATGGGGTTAAGTTGCACTCTCCATTGAGTCTGGGGCTCTCGATTAAGTGGTGCTGCGTGTTGTGCTTCTGCGTAGCATTTTAAACCACTGTGAATAAAGGCTTGGTGGTTCAATAGGACAGTCTCTCGATAAGTGGTGAGGAAGATTGCTTTACTGACCAGGAATGTTGGAAATATATTGTTATGGTTGCGCTCTGGCAGTGTGACAAACCTCTCAACAGCGTTGCGTGAAATCTCGAAAGAGCAGGATTTCTTGTCGGAAGAGAAATTTTTTTGCTCTTTTTTGCTCGAGGGGGAGCTGTCGCTGGTGATGTAGGCTGCACATGTGGGAGGGAAGATTTGTAAACGTAACGCTTGGTAACTTCCATCCATCATCAGACAATCATAAACTTTGAGGTGCTGATATACACCACGGACCTAATCCCTATTGACTTAGGAGTTTAAGTCAATTTGGACGCTCCAAGGTACGTGCCAAGTCTTTGCTCCAGTCTCCCTTGCTCCGCAACACTATCAAGCTTTAAAATGTGATCGAGCTTAGTGGATTTTAGACGAACATGAACTCGAATAGCTTGACTTATATGTATTTTCTTTGAGTAACAGACCCGAGCTTAGTTAGTTAAGGCGCTCAAAGCGATGTTCAAGCTTACAAAAAAAGTCAAAGAAGAGTCCAAATATTTGATCTCGACCTTAGCTCAAGTAACTTGACTCGTGTCACTCCCTAATCTTTGTGAGTAGAAGTTTTCTAGTAAAATGTTGAAACTTGAATAGCAAAATGATCATCGACAAGTTTCAGTCATCTGCAATCTTAACGCTCTTTTTGCCAACATTATCACCGCGAAAGAGTCCAATGAAGGCCGATGGGATACTCTCCACCCCCTCTGAAATGTCTTCAAGCACCTTTATCTTGCCAGCAAGGAGATGATCGGTTGTCTTTGAAATGAAATCACCATACACGTTCATGTAATCTGCAGCTAAGAACCCTTGAATTTTGATCCTCTTGTACACAACATCTATCATATCTGGTGCAGCTCGTTTTCCCTGGTCTGTATATTCAGAAATCACCCCACACATAGCAACCCTGCCAAATGCGTTCATGTTTGAAATTGCTGCTTCTAGCATTTCAGCTCCCACATTGTCAAAATATATGTCAATTCCATCTGGGAAGTGCCTATTGAAACATAGAAACTCTGAAATTAGTACATGTTCATAGTAATTTAAAGTTGTACATGTGCAAACTCCAGTTTATTGGAAGACTGTACTAGTTGTATTAGAGACTTCAACTCGGACCACAACTATAACGTCCCAGAATTAGTAACGGGCATTGCCTCACCCAAAAGAGCTAGATAACAGATGCTCCTTCGACTTGTTGGTTGTGACGTCTGAGTACATATCTTATACTTAACAGACGATATCCGAGTAACAAGTTTCGAGGTCTTCAAACCTTTTGAGAGTTGATTTCAGATCGGTTTCTTCCTTGTAGTTGAATGCATCATCAAATCCAAGCACCTCTTTCAGCAACTCTACCTGTAAACGCAGGATAACACATGCAGAATTCAGAATCTGCATGCGGTACAACTCTGAATAGATGTGTCTTCTACGACATTATTTTTCTTCTCTGGATTTATCATGTTCATTGAATTGTTTGTTAGAATGAGGTGCTTAGCAAGTTGGACCTTTTTCTGGGTACCAGCACAGCCAACAACGTAACAACCATGCAGCTTCGCATACTGCCCAACCAAATTTCCTACTGAGCCAGAAGCAGCAGATACAAACACTTTCTCCCCCTTCTTGGGCTTGCATAACTCAAAGAAACCACCATAGGCTGTAAGCCCACTAAGTGCTGCAAAACAAAATAACAAATAAATTAGTTGTCTTCTCAAACTATGCATCCTCAAGATCAAGTTTGGCAATACAAAACCACAGGATGTAGGGCTTGTTTTATCATTCCATGGTTTAGTTAGGAGCCTTGAGGCACTACTTGAGCGATACATTCTTGGTTCAAGTCCATGCCAAAGACTGAACTTCGGACTATCTGATGCCTCAGATAATTTTGTATGGTGTGATTACTTATTGCACGGGGAGCAACTGCTTAACAACATATATTTGATGCATTTCTGCATTTTTTATATTATTCATTTCAAGTGGAGATCACATTATGTGAAAATTACCATTTATTAGAACCAATCATAACGGCTTAACATTTTGACATGACTAATAATAAAGCGTGATATACGTCATTCATTCTTCGTAGTCACAAACAACCAGTGAGAACCAAAAAAAGAAAAAAATAAGAATATTGCTAGCTTGCATGTTATGGTCTTTTTGAAACTTATTGGCCCACTGCACTGCAGATGTTATGATACAGAATTAGAGAGAATATGGTCATTTTGTCAACTTTATATTTATTGGTTTATCTAGGAATAAGTCATTTTTTATAAGAACAGCGCAGCAGTAACCATCATATTACATAATCTATCACACGCCCACCTGACATATATGATGTTAGTATTGGTTGCTGCAAAAAGTCGGAAGTAATTGTATGCTCATGCCTAACAATGACCAAGCCAGCACTACATTAAGAAAAGTGTTTCCTAGTGATATAGCTGGAAATATTCGCCCAACCAGATATCGACACGTGGCAAGGTTGACTCGGGTCAACCTTATCTTGGATTCTAAGGTTATCGTCTCGGTAGAGTCCAGATTCTATAAGGATCCTAACGTAATCCCAATTAATCGGGGCTAAGGATTATCTGCATAGACATGTAAGTCAACCAGGACTCTTCAGTTGATGCCTATGTAAAGAGGACTACCCTCAGATACGCGGACAAGTTTACACACAAGCACCCAGTGCATTTTATGCTATTCAGAGCTCTACCCTAGTAGCGAGATTCTGACTTTAGCATCGTAGCATCCTCCACCGGAACATCTCGGTGGTCACTCCGTGTTCTATTTTGCAGGTCCATTTCCCAGCCGCGGTTCCCGATCAAAGCAGCAACATTTTGACGCCATCCGTGGGACCGACAGGGAACATGGCGAGGAAATCATCTTCAAACACTCCTGCAGCCAGTCGCTCTGTCCAAAACCAACGAGCGCTATCCAGTGGCTCTCGCCGAGAGGGCCGATGTTTGACACCATCTTACTGATATTCCAGTAACGATCGG
Source organism: Escallonia herrerae (assembly GCA_033070095.1). Classification (NCBI taxonomy): domain Eukaryota; kingdom Viridiplantae; phylum Streptophyta; class Magnoliopsida; order Escalloniales; family Escalloniaceae; genus Escallonia; species Escallonia herrerae. The sequence continues at coordinate 52,614 of JAVXUP010002517.1, read as the reverse complement.
AATAATGTGACTTCAGTCACCCCGCAAACGAGTGATAGCTCCAAGAGAACTCGTTCCCCAACTCCTCTTTTAAAAAGGGGAGACCTACGTCACTGCCTGACCCAGAAGTTGTTCAACACACCAAAAGCGAATCTGACAAGGGAAATCCACGAACTTAAGGGCGTGATGAGCACCCTACAGAAAACGCTTGAAGTGGTTGCCCCTGTGACCTCCACCAATCAGCCACACCTAGACCTGAGTGACCTTCGTCTCAGGTTGACCTCAAGGTCAAGTTATGGTCGAAGATACAGCTCGGAGGCTGATCCCAGTTATTGGCCAAGACAGGAGGTCAAAGAACATGTTACTAGAAGTGGCTCCTTCTTCCGTCGTGAGACATCAGTAGAAGACAGCACGAACTCGTCTCCCATTCTGAACGAAAGAGCTCGTGGCCGACACCGCATAGATAAAAGACGATGTCCCCAAGGACGGATTCGTTGCGATACACGAGAAGTACCCTCCCAAGGGCAAACTTCTCAAAAAACCGTTTCCGAGCCCCCCCCCCCCCTTAGAAGAATTCACTCCCCCAAGGGAAGATTCCAGGTATCCCCTATCCAAGACAATTGAAAGAGCAAAACTCCCTCCGAATTTTCGGATGCCGCAATGTGATTTGTATGATGGGAATGGGGACCCCGGAGAGCACGTCTACCAATTTCAGACGAACATGCTACTCCTCAAAGTCTCCAACGCTGTCATGTGCAGGGCCTTTCCAACCACCTTGAGGAAGGCTGCGCATGTGTGGTTCAATTCCCTGCAGCCAAGGTCCATTCACTCATTTTCTCAACTCTCTGATATTTTCCAGAAGCATTTTGTGAGTAGTCGCACTAGAAGGAAAAACTCCGCGAGCCTTCTCAACGTGGTGCAGGAAAAGAATGAATCTCTGTCACATTATTTAGGGAGGTTCAATGCAGCGACGCTAGAGATCGACAATTTGGTTGAGTCGGTAAAATACACGGCCTTTCTCCGCGGCCTCCGACCTACATCCAAATTTGCATTCACGGTCAACAAAAGTCCCCCTTGCAGCATGAGCGCACTATTAGATAAGGCCAACAAGTATATCCAAGCCGAAGAATACTTAGAAATGCACAAGGGGCATCAAAACGGCAATGAGCAAGAGCAGGGGAGACGTTCCCGTGAGGACAGTCTTGGAGGCATAAGGAATTTCAAACGCTCAAAGAGCGACGGGCGGCGTCCCAGAGAGCCGCTCTACATGAAGAACTTGACGCCTTTGAACACCCGACCATCACAGATTCTGCACGAGATAAGAGATAAGGAAATTCTAGATCGACCAGACAGAATGAGATCAGCCCCAGGCAAGAGGGACAGAAGTCTGTGGTGCCAATTCCACAATGATCATGGCCATACTACCAACAATTGCGAATTGCTTAAGCGTGAAATTGAAGCCCTCATCAAGCGTGGACACTTGAAGAAGTACATGGCATGCAGAGATGGTAGAAGAGAAGCGACTCCGGTTGTAGAAGGAAGAGAAGCGACTCCGGTTGTAGAAGGAAGAGAAGAGAGGCAAGAGAATGCGGGCACCATCAACACAATCTCTAGGGGCATTGCAGCAGGAGGTTCTTCTAGACTGGGTCGCAAGGCCTATACAAGGAAGTATGCATCACAAGTCAGTCCCTAAGTAAGAAACAGAAGACGACATTGGTGCCCACAATCTCCTTTTCAGAGGATGAGATAGGGGATATAAAAACACCCCATGATGACCCACTGGTTGTCACACTCTGAGTGGGTAATTTTGATGTCAAAAGGATTTTAGTTGATAATGGGAGTTCAGTCGAGGTACTTTTTTATAAAGCCTTCCGGAAGATGAACATCCCATCTGATCGGCTGCACAAGATGGATACACCCCTCTACGGCTTCTCAAATCACCCTGTTGTAGTTGAAGGGATCATTGCGTTACCAGTCACCATCGGCACCCATCCGACTCAAGCCAAGTTGATGCTAGATTTTGTGGTTATTCGTGTTCCTTCAGCTTACAATGCCATACTCGGGAGAACAGCCTTGAACCAGTTAAAGGCAGTGGTGTCCACGTATCATCTGAAGATGAAGTTCCCTACAGAACATGGAGTAGGGGAAGTCAAAGGCGACCAGATAGTGGCCCGACAATGCTACATGGCATCATGTCGAGCCATAAATAAAGAAGCCTTTATCATCGAGGACCTCCGAGATGGCCTAAAAGAGAACCTTTGACGCTACTATCAGTAACACCTTGCCCCAAAGAAAGATGCTCTTTTTTTTAGGGCGAGAGGCTTAGACTTTGCCCATTCTGAATTAAGACTTAGGATTCTTTTTCGAAATCTTAGAGTAGTATTCAGGTAGTCAGTTGTGAATAACAGGACGACATTCGTCACCATTGTACTTTCAATGTTTTACCTAAGTAATAGAGTCTTTTTCTGAGCATAACTACGATGATTGCAAACTCTTGCTCAAGCAGTGATCAAGTAAACCTCTTCTTATTGTTTCTAAGTTCTCAAAAACTACTAAAAATGGCTTTCTCATACACTCTTGCCCGAGCAGGCTGCTCGTCTATGACTTTTTACAGATTAACTTGGCTCCCAAGAGCCCAAATGCCTTTCTCATACACTCTTCCCAAGAAGAGGTGTACATAAGGTAGAACTCAAGTCCTATCTAGAACGGTTTAGCTATAGTTCTAACCCATGAAACGGTAAAGTCCTTGTGGAAATTCGTCACCCCACCATACTTTGCTAATTCAAAGACTAGCCGAGCGGGAATGCGAGGCTTCTTTGCCAACCATTAGCTGACGATAAGGGTTCGCGCCAAAGTAAAACACAATGCAAGATGTGATGGGCACAAGCTCATAAACGCAGTTGCATAAAACACCCCCCCCAGGGGGCAGTGAAAATATCACCCAAGGTGATAGGGTAAGACACAAGTCTCACCTAACACGGTCTAGCTTTAGTTCTAGCCCGAGAAACGGTAAAACCTAGTGGGAGTTCGTCACCCTACCCTATTTTGTTAATTCGAAACATGACTGAGCGTGAGTGCGAGGCTTCTTTGCCAGGCGAGGCTTCTTTGCCAGCCCTTAGCTGACGATAAGGGTTCGCGTCAAAGTAAAACTAGGAAGGTTGCTCAAGCAAAAATATCACCCAAGGTGATAGGGTAAGACACAAGTCTCACCTAACACGGTCTAGCTTTAGTTCTAGCCAGAGAAATGGCAAAACCAAGTGGGGGATCGTCGTCCCACCCTGTTTTGTTAATTCAAAATACAGCCAAGCGTGAGTGCGAGGCTTCTTTGCCAGCCCTTAGGTGATGACAAGGATTCGCGCTAAAGAAAAACAAAATGCAAGATGTGGATAGCACAAGCTTAAAAACACAATTGCATAAGCACCCTTCCAAGGAGAGGTGAAAAACACACAGGTCAAACCCCTTTAGGGGGCATCAAAATGCTTAGAAAAATGATGGCGATGGGATTCTATATTTTAAATTTTTTGAGAGCTTAAGTCTCTGGTGTCCGCCCAAGCATGATGCCAGCTGAATATGTCACCCGATTAGATCGCCTCATTTGAATTCCCTTGTGCCCTCAAGAGCCCAAAGTTTAGCATCTACCCGGGCAGGATGATGGTCAAGCTCGTCACCCGAACAGCATGGCCCTGCAAAGTGTCCGAGCACGATGTCATCCTAACAGAATGCTTGAGCAGATAATTTTGTAGAATTTTACATCATAAAGGTTCTCAAGAGCTTAAGTTTCTGGCACCCGTCCGAGCAACTAGTCCAAATGGGTGCTCAAGAACCTTGCTCCCAAGCTCTGTGTCTGAGCAGAGTTCCCGAGCAGAGCATTCGAGCAGGGTGCCCGAGCAGCTCATCCGAATAGATGCTCAAGAACCTTACTCCCAAGCTCTGTGTCCGAGCAGAGTGCCTGAGCAGAGCATCCGAGTAAGGTGCCCGAGCAGAGCGTCCAAACAGGGTGCTTAAGCACCTTGTACCAGCACTTGGCATCCTAGAAGGATTCCCGAATAGCTCATCCGAATAGATGCTCAAGAACCTTGCTCCCAAGCTCTGTGTCAGAGCAGAGTGCCTGAGCAGGGTGCCCGAGCAGAGCGTCCAAGCAGAATGCCCGAGCAGAGCATCCGAGTAGGGTGCTTAAGCACCTTGCACCAGCACTTGGCATCCTAGAAGGATGCCCGAGCAGGCGAGTCCGAGCAGAGTGCCCGAGCAGAGCATCCGAGCAGGGTGCTTAAGCACCTTGCACCAGCACCTGGCATCCTAGAAGGATGCCCGAGCAGGCACGTCAGTGCAGAGTTCCCGAGCATCCTAGGCGATTTAAGTTTCTTTTTCAAGCCAACCATACGTGTAGAGCTCCAGGGAGTTTGATTAAGGAAAGCTCTTGCGTGGAAGTCAAAGAGTTTTTCTTGAGTAGAGCTTGCATCCGAACTCTTTTGAAGAAAATATGATTTTTAATGGATAGAGCTCAAGAAAGCACTTGGAATCAAAAAAAAATTCACCTCAAACGGAGGTCCAAGCAAGAAGTTATGGTCCTTTCAAAATTTGAACTGATAATTTAAATAAGTTTTCTGCTCGGAAATGCCAAAAGTGGTCAAGCAGCTCAACAGAAGGCAATGCCTCATTCTTGCGCGTGGTCAGGAGTTCAAGACCTCCCAGCAGCGTCAGAAAAGTTCCATTTTTGCAAGGAAACAGGCCACTACATAACTTCAAGTCCAAGCAGAGAAATTGGGCCGTTCGCGCAGTAGGTCCGCACCGCAAGCCCTGAGTCCGAGCCTGCTTCCCGAGCAGCAAGCCAATGGGCCTTCCCACCATCAGGCCGATGCCCGCACAGCATGACCGAACAAAAAAAGAGAGAGAAGAATAAGGTGGGCCTTTCAGCCATAAGGCCCGTGTCTAAGGGAGGCCGTCCGCACAGGCTTCCCGGGCAGCAAGTCCGAGCCCACTTCCCGAGCAGGCCTCCCGGACAGAATATCCGAGCCCACTTTCCGAGCAGGCCTCCCAGACAGCAGGTCCGAGCCCGTTTCCCGAGCAGGCTTCCCGGACAGCAAGTCCGAGCCCGTTTCTGAACAGAATGTATGGATTTTCCAAGTTTCCAAGAAAGTTTAAATACATTTGGTGCTCATAATCAATTACAAATGGCCGACCAGCCCAGTGGTGATTCATGCGCCTTACACCCTCGCGATCAAGTGTTCGATTCTCTCTAGCCACGCCTGGAAGCTCCATTATTTTTAGGCTTTGGACTTCAACACAGGTGGGCCTCTCAGGCACAAGGCCCGCGTCCAAGGAAAGGCCGTCCGCGCAGCATGCCCGCACAGGCTTCCCGAACAGCTGGTCCAAGCCCACCTCCCGAACAGCGGATCTGAGCAGGCTTCTCGGACAGCAAGTCCGAGCCCACTATCCGAGCAGGCTTCCCGAGAAGCCAGTTCGAGCCTGCTTCCCGAGCAGGCCTTGGTCCAAGCAGAAAATTCAAGGAAAAATAAGAATTTCGAATAATTTCATAATGCTATTTATGCAACAAATAGCCAATTTCAAATAATTGGTTATTTTGGTCTTTGGGCACTTTTTGGTCAGCAAAAAGATCGGAGAAAATATTATTTGTGCTTACAAGAGCGAGAAAAGGTCCGTGAAAAATTTGATGCGTATCTCAAGACACCCGAGATACACTTTCTCAGCCAAACATTTTGGCTAAAAAAGTGGGGGGCATTATAATATAGCTGAAAATATCCGCCCAACCAGATATCGACACGTGGCAAGGTTGACTCGGGTCAACCTTATCTTGGATTCTAAGGTTATCGTCTCGGTAGAGTCCAGATTCTATAAGGATCCTAACGTAATCCCAATTAATCGGGGCTAAGGATTATCTGCATAGACATGTAAGTCAACCAGGACTCTTCAGTTGATGCCTATGTAAAGGGGACTACCCTCAGGTACGCGGACAAGTTCACACACAAGCACCCAGTGCATTTTATGCTATTCAGAGCTCTACCCTAGTAGCGAGATTCTGACTTTAGCATCGGAGCATCCTCCACCGGAATATCCCGGTGGTAACTCCGTGTTCTATTTTGCAGGTCCATTTCCCAGCTGCGTTTCCCGATCAATATTCTAGCAGCAACACCTAGGATCATCTGTTGGCAATCATGCACTCTAATTATATCAGCATCACTTTGCTGACAATTTTAGCCGAAGTTTAGCCGCAGTATATGAGGGTCACCAAATCGATGCCACTTGTCAACACATTAACTGACAAAATCAGGAGTACAATCTTTGTGTTGTTTACCACACACAGATCAGATTCACAGGCTTACAACGGTGGAAGTAATAAGAGCTGAGGGGTGATCAGGATAATGATGAGAAACTTACCTAGAATTCCAACATGGTAAGACAAGGGGAAGCCCATTGCATCCAGTTTGTGAAGAATACCACCCTCTTTGTAAATGCTATACTCTCCCCAAGAGAGCAGTCCAGCAACCAGTTCATCCTTTTCAAAATCAGGGTGTCCAGAGGCCACAACTATCCCCACTCCATAGGCCTCAATAACCTGCAGTTTTTTTAAAGAAAAAAAAGGAGCAATTTTTCGTTATGATCCGGGTATGAAGCGTTTTTTTCTGGTAGTAGTACGGAATCTCGAGGCAAGCGCCCAAAAGTAAGCATCGGCGACAAAACTACTCAAGATGTTCCAAGTAGTGTGTACGTCTATCAATATTACTTTTTTGTCGCTACTATACCAGAAAGTTTAACAGGCTGAGTTTGTTGCCAAAACTCGTAAATGCCGATGAACATAAACATGCCACCTTTGTTGAGCATTCGCAACAAAAGAGTCGATTTCCCCACAATCTTCACCTCCCCTTTTCGTTCCCATTTTCCGGTTGATAGAACGTGCTTGGTCAACCACCAAGCATAACGTGTTTGCTTTCCTCGCTCAATGTCTGAGTTAGAGTCACGCCCATCAACTGTTTGCCGGAAGGCCCGGAACTAACCATACTTTTCAAAAATCTCTTGAATAGATGATTGCTTTGGCGTGGACTATTTGCATATCCAACAAAAAAAGAACATAGTAGGTCGTGAGAGGAAATATGTCGCTATATAAGACTTTGAGTGACATTGTAAAGCTCAAACGCCTTTCTATTTTATATTATTCTTCCTACCTTCTAAACTTATGCATTCTTCCACTATTCCTTCATACTAAATGAGCCGGTCATACAAATACATTCTTGTGAAACATTAGCGACAAATCTGCTGTGAAGAAAGAAAGAAGGAACATGTTGAGAAAACTGGTGGCTCACCTGGCCAGGAGTTATGCGACCTGCATAGGTTGAAGATTTCTGGGAGGAACTATAACTCTTCATGCGGTTTATTTGGTATGGATCAATCGATACATAGAGGTTCTTGATAATAACATCTTTTGACCCAGAAACAACTGATAGAGAGAATGATTCAGTCTTAAGCTCAAAATCAGACACTTGTGGTGCATCTTCTATGTGACCCTTTATGGTTATGAACTTGTTTGTTACTTCCATTGAGTAGAGTCTTCCTCTGGGGAGTGTGAAGAAAAGAAGAAAGAGAGCTCAAGGAAGATTATGGGGTCTATCTGCTGTGTTTCTTTATATATCTTTGTTGTTATCATGAACAGAATCTTTATTTGAATGCTTGAACTGAAGTTCAATAATTAAGTTTGCAAGAAGACGCCAAATGTGAATATTATACCATTAGATTCAAAGTTTAGTTTATGGAGAACCCTTTACAGTTTATTGGTCCTTGCTCCTTTACATCTAAGCCCCATCAAATAGGAAGTAGACAAGTTGAATAAACCAGGACGATGCAAGGTGCATCTTGAAAGCATGCCGGAAATAGAATTTAGTGTTGATTAACACGCAACTATCTCGAGAATACCCCGTATTATCCAAATTTTGAAATAAAAATCTGTGTTTTTCACGCAACGAGTTTGTATAAATCTTGGATTACAGACTTGCACATAAAGAATATTCTGATGCATGCAGGTTGAACATAAACATGCTCTAAGACTTCCTATTTTTGATAAACTAAGGTTTCTCACCAACAACATATTTTCCAAAACAAGACTAACAAGGGAGGTCACTCTTAAACAAGATGACAAGAGAAGAATAACAAAGGCAGCATGTCTAGCGATCCTTTTAGATACCTAAAAGAAGTGGAAAACGATGCTTCCACTGCTTGCTTGTTGCCTTAAAAGAAGTCCAAAAATGGTACCAACCAAGCTGAGGAATATTGCCGTCTACATATCCTATAGGGCTTGTAAGAACTGGCTAAGCATGTGACATACAACCGGCATAACGTGGGGCCAGGCCACTCTATTTGTTTGGCTCTTCAGTTCCTTCCCTCTGGTTGAATCCGAAAAGAATTTCCTCCTGGCCTGACCTGGCCTGCCTTTTCTGTAGGGTTCAAATCAATGAATGGAAATGTAATCCTGGACTTTCTGGTGATAAAGGGTGTATGATACTTTAGAAAGAAAATTTATATATGGCTAAAAAGTGCCCAAAGAGATGTAGCAGCATCTACTGGAATTTGTGTTATAGTTCATGTTTCACTGTACTGTTTTTATGTTCGGAAGTGTTGTTTGAATGTTGGTGCTCGTACTTTTGAAAAAATATCGGAGATCCCTTAAATGCTTGTACATCGACAATAGGAAATATTAAATACGTCCTTTTGTCGGATAGTATAATAATGGAGGTAACGAATTTTATAAAATGGCACGTTCAACCTTTTGTTTGTGTTGAACTCCTTTCACATGTCATCTTCATTTTCTTTCTCTAGTTCTTTCTAACAGAAATATTGCAACCACCACCCCACAACAGCCATCACCAGTCATCACCAGCCCCCACAGTCACCACTGCCTATCCACAACTACCATCATTGAATCCCAAACATCGTCATCACCAACCACCACCTAATGACCCATTGAACCCATAGCCCGACTGAACTCACCTCTGCACCCACCTCCACGTAACCAAACCAATTGTAGCACTCATGTCCAAATAGGCATCCCCACCACCAACTCACTTCAACATTGACATCACCCATTAACAGATCTATGCATAAGCACACGCTCTTCCTCGCGCGAGCACGCACATGCTAGTGTAGATCTAGGCGCTCAAAGAATCCCACATATCTGGGAAATTGATGTTGGCGGTGAAGTCGGAGTGAATGGTGGTAGGTCTGTTAATTATAGGTGGTGATGGGCTTATTGGTGGTGGTGGGTGTTGTTCGTACTGACGACGGTAAACAATAGTGATTGGTGGTGCAACTAAGTGTGAATAGTTGTTGATTGGTAGTGCAGTCATTAGTGAGTGGTTGTGGTAGTTAGTGGTTTGCCGAGGGGTTAACGGTTGTAGGTTTGTTGGTGATGGTTGTGACTTTTTATGGTTGTGAACGGGGGACACGGTGGTAATTGGTAATTGTTGCAGTGGTGACGATGACTGTACTGGGTTAACTCATAATGGGATGAAGGATGGTGAGTTAGCCCGATCCTTTGTTGGAACTTACAGAATACAGAATGCTAATGCACATAAAAACATACGAAATATCAACGATCTTACTATAGAAGGGAATTTGTATTACAAACTTTTAAGATTCTGAACTTACATGTAGTATTTTGAATGTCAATGGAGTTGACTGAGATTATTCCTTAATTCAAATTTTCCTTTACCCTTTCTTCCTCCAAAAACATGAAATTTTGCCTACATTACTATGGCACTAAAATGGCATAAACATTATTAAATATGTTTGAATCGTCTATGATGCTAAGGAAACGGCTTCATATTACATGTTAACGTGCTGCAAAGAGTATAGTCTAAATTAGATATTAAGTATGATAATGTACGACGGAACAAGGACGGTAGCAAGAGCAAAGACTGGAAGCATCAGTCATAAGTCCAATGTTGAGGTACAATGCTAAGGCCCTTTATCTCTCTACAATTTAATCGACTCTAAAATTTTAGAGGTAGAAAGTGAATATGTGCATGTGAAGTTAATTGTTCAATTGCTGTGAAAATGAGCTCTTGAGTGCACTATTTACATAGGCAAATAAAAATGTCTTCTCATAATATGACAGGCATGGCATTCCTTAAAGGGACCACCTTGCCAATGGCACACCAATGCTGATGTTATGCCAGACTGTCAGATCTCCGTACTCGCCCAGCCTGTTCCCGTAGCTTTCCTCTTACTGTTTAGGAGGCTTAACTCAAATAACATGATGTGGCTAGAGAATGCCCTCGATAGCCATCATTCTAATACCCTTGTTAAGTCCCATGGAGACATGGAGATGTCAAAGGATGCGGAGAACTTGATAGTGTGAGGAAAGCTCAAGGCTCGATTCCTAGATAGACTAGGTGTAATGCCTTCTGAATACATGATCCCTTCTCGGTCCAATACCCTTGTTGAGTCCCACAAGGAACGTCAAAAGATGCTGAAAACCTAAAAAGGGTGAGGAAGGCCCGAGGTTCAATTGCCAAATGACTAGGTACAATGCCCCCTGAATACCTGTTCCTATCCCGGAGTAACCAGGGGGTCACGATGCTTAGAAGTGATAATGAAGAGCTCTGATGTTGGAGCCCATAGACAAATTGCACTGTCATGCCAGTTGAGATAGTCTTCTGGATGACTTGTCTATCCTACTCTGAGTCCTTGTATCAAAACACTCAGAGTGCAACGAGATAGGACCTAGAGAAGACAAGTAATAACCTGGTCACGACCTCACCACAGGGCAATGCATCCTTTAAAAGGGCTAGCCAAGTAGGTACTTCTAAGATCACACAAGGTCTTTTAAGAGCAATCTTATACAAAACCACATCCGATGTAGGATATCACAATTTCTCCTTCTTATGCCTTAGTGTCCTTATTAAGGATCGATTACACATAGTCTATAATCTTCCTCTAAATACCCTCGAGGGTTTCGATCGAAGCAGCAAGAACTTTTTATTGCGACACTAAATAAAAAGGCGCGGAGCATTGAGTCTGTAACATGTTCGCTTATATGAAGCCCCCTATTTGAGAGGGCACAGGGCATTAGGCCGTAATATTTCTGATATCATAAGATATGAAGCCCCCCGCCTTTGAGAAGGCGTGGATATATAAAGATGGCTTTTTAGCCTAGGTCCGGTCGCAAGAAGACCTATAGGAGCAATATAGAAGACCATATCTGCCTACTTGATTGGACGAGCATATAAAGCTAAAGGGCATGGAGTCCGTCTGAGCAAGATGTCACTGATAATCAGTAGGAAGTTGTCGTAGTTTATCGATATACTGAAAAGCAACTAGATTCAGTTTGCTTGGTTGCATGAGCTTGAGCTTGCAGTTGTACCAACTATATCAACGACGCTATTGGTGAAGTGCTCTGATTTACTGATCGGGGTTATTGTGTGACCGAATATCAAGAGACAATAGGTAATGCCGAGTCGGCAGAATGCTGCTGCAGAAACCCTAGACGCGACTTCAAGTAGCAGGGTACTGTGAATTTGTTTCTCGCTTTGCGAAGAGATTTATACGTCACTATTGATGCTTGTGGGCACAGTTTAAGCCCTTGCAACAAGAAAAAATATGTGACTGAAAAACCAGCCTTTGAAGCAATAAAGCGTATAAAAATGTAACTATGTTTTTAACACAGAAATAAGAGTGATGTTCAAACATCATGCCTCATTAGGGTTTTGCTGGTTAAGCGACTAATGTGCTGCACTGCATGTCACAAGTGAGCTTAAAAAGTCGTAGCAGTCGATAAGACACGACATGTGACGTGCTTGCATCAATTGACGTAATTGCATAATGCTAGGCCAAAATAGAACATATAGGTCTAGGTGATATATAAGCGCATACGGGAAGCAACCTTCGAAAGGCTTATCGACGCCTAGAATTACAGCGCTTTATCTTTTAGTGACGTGCCACGTAATACAAAAATGTGCACACACACTTTTTAAAAAAAATGCGTAGCATATGTTAAACAAATGAGGCCTGGTTACGTCTTGAATTTAAATAGACCATTTAATCGGGTTAAATATGTGGCCTAAGTCATATAAATAAGACTCTTAGGGTCTTAAATATCAATATGCAGCTTTCATAGGCAAAAAATCTAATGCACTTAAAAGTTGTTGCATATGTTAAATGACCATGCGGGGCTAAAACACAAATATTCTTTCTTGTAGGGTGTAATGCATAATTTGTAAAAGAAGGAAAACACTTGACTTGTTTAGGGCTACCTTTCTTTCCATCAACAGAAGAGCAGGGCCTGGTGAGACGGCGCAGTGTCGCGTTGGCATGACGGCGCGACAGATCTGACCACTGGTAGCGGTGAGACGACAACGTTCGGGTAGCGATGGTGGCAATGGAGCCGACCGCTAGCCGTGGTGGTGACGGCGCTCGTCGCTATGGTGATGGCGCCTGCAGCTCGTGGCGGATACAGTGGCCACTGATTGTGGTGGACGACGGCTGTGATTTTCTTGTTCTGTTTTTTTTTTCTTGAGATATTTGTTGTTGGTTCCAGCAGCTTTGCATCGCCGGTGACTCCATTGTTACCGGCGGTGTTGTATGATCAAGACGGTGGCGTCCATAGATTGTTGGTGCCACGACATAGTGGATCTGGAGAGAAATGTGGTGTTTGACTTGTTCCTCGCCGGTGGTCCCACGGATGGAGCCACTGAAAATATGCTCCACGTACGTTGGCGGAACCCGAACCTGGACTGATGACCTACAAGAGAGAAAACAAGTGACCGCCGGGTGGGATTTTCGGCGGAGAACTCTCCGATGCTTAAGTCAGAGCGCAACTACAGATTAATAACTCTGAAAAAGCATGAATCGTGTAATCGTGTGTCCCATACCTAGGGGGATATATCCTTTTATATAGTTGTAGAAGAAGATTCCTAGTAGGACTGGGTCATGGACCATATATGTTAGGATCGCTTTAGGATCCTCGAGAATCGCGTCATGATCTCTGATAAGATAATTATCGATCTCCCAGTTTGACTAGGATTGCCGGGTATTCCCTAATTATTGGGAGTTATATTTGAGTTATATTACGCTGCAACTACCAACAGTATTCAATTCAACTCGATTGAATTTAATTTCTAACAGTAGAAAGGGTGTGAAAGAGGGTTGCAAAGTGGCTCTATCCCTCCTCGCACACACACTATCGTTACCTCAACAAGAACATCCTTAAACGGTGAATCTCATATCAAGCGATTCCCACTTTCCGTACTTCAAAGTTCTTCCTACAAGACTTCCTCCCATGCATCATCTGCAAGTCAGATTTTACATTTACAGAATCCTATTTCATGCCTTCATGAACAGAAATACTCTATTCTCCCTTTTGATTCTTCAGCAATTATGCATTTTGCTCTTCCATGTCGTTTATCTATGATGCATTCGATTACTCTACGCACATAAGATTGTGTTTGCATCATAAAATATCTTTTTTCACTAATAAGTTCACTTTGATTAAATGCCACTAAATGGCATTTACTTTTTATTATTTCTGAAGAGACAATGGAAGATTCAAGAAGTGAAAGAAATCAACTTCTGAAAATGTGTCCTATTGATAAGGGATAAGTGTGGTTGGTTACTTATTAGCGGGTGGTTATTTTCTAAGTGGGCAGTTTATCTCTAAGTAGGTAGTTTCTTGTAATGATAGTTATTTTTTACAAAGCTTCTGGTATATATAGTGGGTCAAAGAAGAAGCAAAGATCATCAACAATCAATCATCAACCAAACAAATCAAGACTTGAAGTCTTTTTCTTTCTTTTGTTTAGAGGCTTTTGCTGCCATCGATAGGAAGTTCGGTTTCTAGACTTGGAAACATTGTTCTGTAAACATTCACAATCAATCGAAAGCTCTCTTTGTCATTTATGGGCGTGCAATTTTTCTACTTTCTACTTTCGATTTCATTTTCCATTTTCAGAGAAGTCCCTAGGCTCTAGGGGCAAAAAAGATCCCACGCTGTTCATCGGTTGTGTCGCAGGCTCACGATCGATAGTGAGTTTGCCCAACAGTGTAAACAAATTGCATCCTTTACCACCACCACGAGTCTCTCATCAGCACAGCATATGATCATGATTTACATATGCGCACATGTATGACATATTTCAATCCAGTAATTCCAACTCTACAAACAGACATTCTGCTTTGTTCTCTCCTTATGTCTCTTACACATCTTTCCTTAATAAAAGGGCTTCATGCTTTCTTCCCCTTTTACCAATGCATGCAAGGTGTTTGATAATATGTAATAGCACACTGTGTTAGTTTGCAATCTAAGCATGTCACATATGTCTCGATTTTGTTCCAAATTACCATTTTGTGTTTCCCAATCACAGACAAATAACAATCAATAGAAACAAAGTAGATAGATAGACTACACATTTGCTTTTGAGAAGCAGCTCGGGCTAGATAGTGGTGGTTTCAGGTGGCATGGTGATGAAGGCAGTGGTGATGCCGTGGTGGTGATGGTGGAAGGCTTTGGCGGAGATGGAGTTCGTGATTGATTAGGGCTTCCGTTATCAAGAATATGGAGGTAGAGACTGATTAAAGCTTCAACTAGGACGAAGATGGAGGTGGCTCGCCCTTGTTCCGATGGCGGAGGTGGATATTGTTAAGGCATGAGAGATAGAGAAAGAGCGGGGGATGAAGATGAGAAATCCTCGTGAAAATGGGAAAAACGTTAGTTTCTTATAATTACCCCCGAAACTATGTCATTTTGATTTGCAACCACAGGGAAGAAATCAATGGCATAGCAACACATTCGATTTCCTCATATATATTATGTATATATATATATATATATATATATATATATATATATATATATATATATATAACAATTATCTCCATGTAAAAGCACTAAATTGTTTTCGATGTACTTTAAAACTGGTGAGTACTTAATGATTAAGGAGAATTTTAAATTCTGTAAACGTGATGTGTTGGAATTAGCAGACTTCAAGTCAGTAAATTCTTCCTGTTGCCCCTCTCTCACTGACTCTCTCCCCCTCCATCCACTCTTTCGCAGTTTTGTAAACCCTAAGGTTTTTCGGTTGACCTGTTTGGAAACTAAAAATTGCAACTGAATTAAAACTCTATTTTCAGCCACACCACATCTTGTAACGTGTCCACGACGTATCTGAGATTTAAAATTTTCAAAAAATATCAGATAATTTTTTATACACACATAACGCACACCCAGCATACCTGGATCCTCATCAGTATCGACGACCAAATCTATGTGCCCGTTTCATAGGTTAGCACTACCTCCACCACCCTATGCCTTCATAGGCATCGAGTGACCCAAGGGAACTTAGGGAAAGCTCAAAGGTATTAAAGACACCCTTGTGAGTTCCCACATTGGAAAGACTTTTTCAGTGGGTACCTATGGCTGGCATGTCCTGACACCGGCTGAGGGGATACTAGTGAACACCAGCTATGCCCCAGAACATCCTAGTGATTAATTACCATTGGTACATAGGATAGGCGTAGATGCTTTACGACCATTTCCAGGCTGTCCTACCCAGTGTTTGCAGGGATTTTGGTTTGGAGGATTGACGTCAGAAGATGTCTTTAGGAGCTTCAAAGAATGCATATTTTGGTGTGAATTCTTAGGCCAACGAAATTCCACTAAAGGGATGATGTGTAGTAGGGAATGGAAACGATAGTAATGGCATGCCAGGAACTGTGTTAAGAGTGGATCCGAATCTCATCAAATTGTCAAAGGCACAAAACTCTTAGATACGAGTGATATATGGTAGTAACGGCATGCCATGAATGATTATGCTTGAAACTACATATACCTGTTGTTGGCATATACGTAAAGGCGACTGCGAGTAGATAGGACAATAATGATAACCTCAGCATCACAGAGAATAGACAATTCATCGGCCTTCTTGAGTAAGCCATTTCGATGCTTGTAGAAGGTACCCTTGCGATTCGTCATGTTTTTGAACCTCTTGATCTCAATCTTCTCCCTACCCAGTTTTCTTTGTGGTGATGATCTTGAAATTCCATAGTTGAAAACCAAGCCCAATTCAAAAAGCACATCAATAACATGGAATTTCATTACAGGTAACACTTTTATTACCATTAGCCCTTTTGTTTTGAATTCCATGGAACTAATAGCAGATGAGAAAAAAAAAGGAGCAAGAAGATTCTTATAGCATTCAAAGATTCTCATTTTGTTAAGTGAGATGAAATAGATTGGTCATAAAAGAGGTTAATCACTTGAATTGAAATTATAAGCTTTTGATTCCATTTTCTGAGCTCATGTGTAACCTGGTGAAGAAATAAGGGAGGTGTAGGAGGAAATTTAGGACAGAAACCTTAGAGTTTTTGCCTTTCCTCTCTCTACACTTTATTGAAAACCTGAACAGGAAAAAAGCAGAAAATGGAATGGAGTTTGTGCAAGGAGATTGGTACTTATAAATTAAACAATGACCCTTAATCTAGGAAATTAACAAACACTTGAACTTAATCTCTTGTCTCTATACCCGGATTACTTTACTTATTTCATGTCACCAAATGTGTGTGATTGTATAAATGTATATACCAAAGAGGTATTTCTCTTAGTTGGTGGTTTGTTTTGAAGAAGTCGCAAAACAAAAGGCTAAATAGGGAAACCACATATCAAGATTTGGACCACCCATTTGCCATTCATATTGATCTTCTTTTTAAGCTTTCATTTACAAATGAAAGCGTTGGACAGAGATATGGAGAGAGAGGAGAAAGCGACCTCTGAAAGTGAATTTTAATGGGGTGAATGGAACAACACAAAATTGTTCGATAGACATCTAATAAGAGCTGGAGTGTTGTTGGCTCAAACTGCCGCAAGCAGATTTAAGAATCATTAGGAAAACCAGAGAGCTTATAAAAAGTGTTGCTTCACATTATGCCTTGGGTGGAGAAAATATAAGGGATTTGCTAATTATTATTGGTGATGCCAAGGAAAGTGGGTTCGTAGTCAACGTGGAGGTACCACAAGGAATGCAGTCCGTGTCAAATGCTAAGTATGTTGATGTGAGACACAGCAAGGGCAGAGACCAAGGGCTTTCCAGACAGAGCCTGAGGATGGATGTGCTGCGAGGGCTATGGCGTGGGATGAATACACGACGATAGTCACAGTCTAATGCTTAGGTCCAGAGTCAGGGTCCTGTATGTTTCTCTCTCTAAGATTCTAGAGTGAGAAAGTTAAAATGTTCTAAGAATGTCCAACTGTCAGAAAATGTCCAAGCCCCTAAATGAATTCTCAAGACCTCTATTTATAGAGATTGAGATGATGATGTCATTAACCGACATGTGGCGTTCCCCCGGGAGTGACACGTCACCCAGAGGTCCACAACTGCCAGTGCTCCACGGACTGTCGAATCGCATATTCACCCGGCCTGCCCTACACAGCGTTGCTCTGTCTGTCTGGAAAGACTGACTCCCTTGATCTAGCCACCAATCCAAGCCCTTGCAAAGTCCCATAGGCCTAGCAGTGGTGGGAAGACCTGATGCCCAGTTGCCAAGTGGACTAGGCGCGATGCCCTCCGAAGACCTGCTCCCATCTCAGAATGACCTGAGGGTCATAGTCCCTAAGGGTGCCGACGCTAGCCCTCAGTGCAGGAGCACATAGGCCATTCACGAAGACACCCTGACGGAGATAGTGTCTCAAAGGAGTCGCCTATCCAGTAGCTGCGAAGGGTCCTAGTGCGGAGCACTACGAACGGAGCCCCTCAAAATGAAGACGGCGATGGCTTTGAGGTTATGATCCCATCCCGTGGTGGCGATGACTATAAGGTTGTGAGTCCATCCCGCTGCGAGGGGTCCTCGTGCCGGAGCCCCCGTGATTGTGACGGCGATGGCTTTAAGGTTGTGAGCCCATCCTGTGGCGGCGATGACTATAAGGTTGTGAGTCCATCCAGTTGCGAGGGGTCCTTGTGCAAGAGCCCCCCGTGATTATGATTGTGATGGCAATGGCTTTAAGGTTGTGAGCCCATCCCGTGGTGGCGATGTCTATAATGTTGTGAGTTCATCCCGTGCGAGGGGTCGTCGTGCCAAAGCCCCCTGTGATTGTGATGGCGATGGCTTTAAGGTTGTGAGCCTATGCCGTGGTGGCGATGTCTATAAGGTTATGAGTCTATCCTGTGCGAGGGGTCCTTGTGTCGGAATCCCTCGTGATTGTGACGGCGATGGCTTTAAGGTTGTGAGCCCATCCCATGGCGGTGATGACTATAAGGTTATGATTCCATCCCGCTGCGAGGGGTCCTCGTGCCGGAGCACTACCAGTGGAGCCCCCTAGAATGCTGCACACTCCGGAGAGTGGGTCGAAGCATGTTCCACGTCCATGACGGGGGCGCATGGTGTAGTGAATAAGTGTGATACCCGGAGGCCTGTAACATGATTGTGGCACATGGGCGCGGTGCCTACAGCGCGATACATTGATTGTGGCACAAGGGAGCAGCGATGACTGTAGCGAGACCATACCTAGTGCATGGGTCACATGTCATGGAAGTGGTGCAAGGGGAGTGGCGACGATTGTCGCGAGACCATACCTGGTGCCGGGGGCACATGTCATGGAAGTGGTGCACTGGCGCGGTGAAGTGTGTATGGTGCCCGGGGGCACGACATTATGAAAGAGAGCCTGGCGGCACGGCTGCATCAGTGGCATGGCACATGGGCGCGGAGGAGTGAGTATGGCGCTGATGGCACTATAGTGTGACAAAGAGCCCAGGGGCACGACTAAATTAGCAGTGCAGCGCACAGGCGCAACGGAGTGAGTGAGGTACCGGGGGCGTGTCTGTGTTAGTGGCACGGCGTATGGGCACGACAGAGTGTGTATGGTGTCGAGGGCACTGTAGTGTGACAGGGAGCCCGGGGGCATGGCTGTATCAGCAGCGCGGCGCACGGGCGCGGTGGAGTGAGTGAGGTACCAGGGGCGCGTCTGTGTTAGTGGCACCGCGTATGGGCTCGATTGAGTGCGTATGGTGCCGAGGGCACTGTAGTGTGACAGGGAGCCCGGGGGCACGGCTGTATCAACAGCGCGGCGCACAGGAGCGGCAGAGTAACATCCTGGCGACGGGGGTCGTGGAGTGGCGGACAACGGACGTCGCGAGGTTGATGTGCGAACGTCCGTAAACATCTCGAAGGTGTAAAGACTTGAGAAAATAAGTGCTAGCGGGGGGAAGGCCATAGGCCAAAAATGGGGGAAGGCCAAGGCCACCACCCATGGGGAGGCCGAGGCCGAGGCTGACCCCCTGGTGAGGTCGAGGCCGACCCTAGGGGGTGGCCAAGGCCAATGGCCAACTCCCATGAAGGGAGGCCAAGGCCAGTCCACCTTTTGGTGAACTTCAGGCGCGCCGAACCCACGTGACGAACAAGGTGCCAAAGTCACATACGAAGTGTATGAAGCAAACAAAGCACGAAAAGTGAAAAATCGAGCGGGGAGAGGGGGAAGGCCGAGGCAGACCCTCCATGGAGGCCGAGGCCAACACCATGGCCTTGGGGGAGGCCGAGGCCAACCCCATGGGGTTGGCCAAGGCCTTTGCCTTTGACCTTGTCGCTCCAGTTGCGCCATCGGTCAATGTTTTTGATGAAAAAGTGCTGGGGTGGTCGCAGCGCGATGAACGTAGTACCGTGAGTCATGCTAACGTGAAATAATTGGTGACTAAGGTGTGCGAACCAAAAAGCACACGTGACATGAGCGTGCACACTTTGACTGGTTCGATGCGTTGAAAAAATTGACGTTGACTGTATCGATGTGTTCGTGCAAAAAGGGACCCCTAATGGGCCCTTGGGTACAACCAGGATAGGTTGGGAACAATTGGTACGTAGGATAGGTGTACGTAAAAGAGGATTTAAGAACACTTTCAAAACTATCTTACCCATTGCAGGAAATTTTTTCATTTTGTCATGGTTTAGAGTATTGACGTAAGAAGATGTCTCTAGATGTTTTGCAAAATGCCTATTTTGGTGTGAATTATTAGGCCTAGGAAATGCCACTAAAGTTTTAGGCGTTTGACAAAATGACTATTTTGGGGTGAATTCTTAGCTACACAATGTTGGAAAAGGTTGCAATCGTTGAAAATGCTTCAGAAGCATGACAAGTAAAAAACTTGAAGCATCAAAAGGGGAGAAACAGTGAAGCAGCAGGAGTTTATTTACCCAAAGAAAGTTTGCAACTAGAGAATGAATAATAACTGAAAAATGGTATGGCTCTCATCCAGAATAGAGTATGAGTATAAGGGGGTGAGAACAAGAGACAGCTATGCAATGTATACCTTGTCCATCGGAAATATCTCTTGGCCATTGACATCTACTTCAAGGTTGCCTCTCAGTTCCATTTTTCAAAGTTATGTACAAATGCGCAGCTTGAATCAAACGAAAAGTCTTTTAAGGAGTAAAACAAGGGGAGAAAGATTGATGTTGAAAGGACTAAATACAGATTAAGTGAGGAAATAGAAGAAAAAACAGAGTTATGGAGTCAATGAAGGTAGCATCAAGAAGGTTCTGTGACAAACTTATGTAGCATAGACACTGAAAAGCAGAGAAGGGCTGTATTGTAATAATGTAGTGAATAAGAGGCATCTATTCAGTCTAAAGTGGAGCTTATGCATGCATAAATGAAGGTAGGGTCGAATCCCTTATCATGGCTCAATCGTCAATAATAATCCAAGATTCCAGTAGAAATAATCGTTGGTCTTAAAAACATAATCGAAGAGTGGCTAATTGTCTAAATAGCCCATGAGCCTAACTCTGGAGGAGTGATAGAAAGTGGCTTAGCGATTCACTGGTACTTCAGTGCTCAAACTGACGCGACACTTGCTTACTAAGACAGACTTCTTGTCGAGCTCTGTTCTTATTTTTTTCACTCATGTACCCTATCAGGTACTAAAACCTTTTGATCAATTTGTTTTTGTTCATATAGCACTGCTCTTTACAAAATTCACAGCTTACCGTGCAATGATAAGTCTTTAACTTGCCCTCCAATGACTTGGACTATAATACCAATTTATACTAATCTTTTGCTTGAACTCATGTCCAAGGAGAAAACAGTATTTGACCGTTTAGGGCTTTCATGTTTTTAGTGAAACTGAAAGTAATTTCAAGGCCATATTGTTTTGAAGTTTTGAGTTTTCTGCGTGCCACGCTTTAAAATTGAGTGCCCTTTAGCTCTTAAGGCTAGGATCTGAGCACAAATGTTAGTAGCCTTTGTTTGATACTTAGAAGCGGCCTCATTCATTTGGCTTCAAAAGATGGGGATTTTTTTTTTTTTTGAGTTTTTACCCAGTTAGACCCTAAAAAAAATCTACACCGTTGTAGGCACTATCATGTTGTACAAACCAATCACATCAAAATTGTCGAAGAAATTATCTTTCCCCACCTACCTTAGCATTTTTAGCTCCCTTGACTAATAGCTTAGATGTTAATATGCAATAATGAGTCTGATAATACATTAGTTTGCACAATCCAGAAAAAGGATAGTTACACTTATCATATTTTTGTGATTGCTCTTATAGTTGGTGATTAATGTCATCATGCTTGGTGGCTGTAAGAGCTAGGTTGCAGTTGCAGTCGCATTTGCTCCCTAAAGTTCAAACTTTGATAGGCTTCCCTTAACTAAGATGGTATAATAGAAGATAAGTCACTTGTGGGACTGAAAAATCTCTGCATCCATAGAACTTTACACAGTAGTGAAAACTGAAGCCGAAATAAGTATCATGAATTGAGATATTCGTTTTTCGTACTATGTTGTGTACCACAATACTCTTTCTACTCGTGCAATAAGACACAATAAAAATGGATTCGCATAAGTAGTGGCAAATTAACTGATTGACTTGAAGAAAGAAAAATCAAAACATAAAATAGAACATAAATTTCATATTTCATACCTAAAATAAAAACCAATTAGCAAATGACGTGAAATACTATATATATATATATATATATATATATATATATATATATATGGAAATAATGAATATATTGCTAGCTTTAGACAACTTGTCTAAGGCTAGAGAATAAAACTACGTAGTTTTGAGTTGGAACAACATAATATTCTCTCTCTCTCTCGCGCGCGCACACACACAATCAGACCACGTGATAGCCTATCATCGGCCACACCTTGCCCATTACCAGGGACCTTCCACACCGGCGACCATAAGCCCCCACCATCAAATCACACGACAGCCCATCACCCATCACCCAAATCACCTTCTGCCGACGCCCATCGCAAAAATCACCATCTGCCGGCCCATGACAGCCCATCGCTGGCGACTTTCCACACCGGCGACCATAAACCCCCACCATCAGACCATCAGACCACACGACAGCCCATTACCCACAAAACCCATTGTGATTGGGTGTTGAAATAAGTGAATCCCACAACTGCTGACCCTCTCTCAACCTACCACATGACAGGAACAACTACTAACACCCGCCCAGTCGCTAGCCTCCTTCTCTGGTAACCCAACACCTCGAATCACCCAATTTTAGTTATTTACTAACGATTAAAATATAGATATTCTCAATTCAACAAATCCAATTCAAAATTAATGAATCCGTTTCGAACTTTGAGATGTTGCGAAGGTGGGGATGTTACGAGGTGGGTTTCTAATGGGGATGGTGGCGACAGAAATCTGTGATGGTGGCATGGTGGGTTCCTTGGATTATGGCAGTGATGTATTCTAGTGGGGTGGTGGTGCGTTCCGTGATGGTTAAGGGGAGAGAGACGTGGCAGGGGTGGGTTTTGTAATGCTGGATATGTTTCGATTGGTGGTGGTGGTGGTGGGTGGTTTGTGATGATGCGGCAGTCGTTTATGAGGCTGCTAAGGTCACCGGTGATGGAAGGTTGGCAGATTGGGATATGTGTGTGTGAGAGAGTGAATCAGGGAAGGGAGAAAAAAAGAGAAGAAATAATTAGGTACTTTTGGCATAGTTATCAATATCGTACCGGTATCGGCCAAACCAGCAGGTACGTACCACTGTTACCTTTTACTGGTACGGTATCCCTTATATTGTATACCTGTCAAATTATCACTCTGTACCTATTATACCGGCCGGTACAGGCGATACCGGTCTAGATAGTTTGTTTTGTACCGGTCCCTTAAAAAATGTAAAAGTAACAAATTTTGTTAAAAATTTTGTAAATTAACCATATAAAGACTAAATAGTAAAACACTCTAAGTTCCATTATATCAATCAAAGCCTCTGTAACTTTTTACTCATAATATTCATTACAATTTGTAAAATCTTTCCTGATAAGTTTTCGATCTTCACTTAACTTTAATGCACTTCAACTCGGAAGCTTTGATCATATTCTTTCATCTAAATAACGTACTTCTTTACTTATGCACGCCCGCGCATGCACATTTAGAAAAATAGCTTATTCTTGAACTCAAAAACGTTGTATTGAACAAACAACTTATTTTAACATAAGAATTTTCAAACGAGATCGTCAAAAAGAGTGGGATAAACAACTTATTTGGGAACCAATAGTTTATTTGAAAATTAAGGTAATTCAAGCTCTATATAACAAATATTTTATTTGAGAGGAGCTGTGAGTACGAAAATACATGTATATATTGTTAGTTTGTCAATGATTAAATATTACATATAGATAATATTGATGAAAATTTTGAGACGGTACCGATACCAGTACGTACCATTTTATAGAAAAAAGGTACGTACTCAGGTACGGTATTCATAACTATGACTTTTGGTCAAAAGACTGAAGCACATTTTATGTCATTGTGCAAGTCGGGAAGTTCTAAACTGATCACATGCTTTTGAGTGGTTAAATTCTAATTATAAATGGTTACAAAATAGATAAAATTAAATTAAGTGAGCAAATATTTAGATAGTGTACAGGTGGCTTGCCGGAGCTGATTGTATCGTATCTTAAGATACATATTAGTGTATTGAAAGAGGCGGTGTCATTCTGGATAGGCAGACTTGTACATATTATTTTATATCTGTAATTTGTATGCTCGCCTGAGCCATTGGGAACTCCTGTGAAGTGTATGTCTATATAAACTTGTCGTCAACCCATTGTTCCATTGGAAATTGCACAAGATCACTCTCGACATTATTCGAGGATTTAAGATGACCCACTCGAAATCACAGAGACTTTGCTGAGTATATTGGAAGGCCTGGTTGAAAATAGGCTGCACAGAACATACATCTTGACATCAACTATGAATGTTAAACCACACGGACAAATACAAAAGATCAATGGAAGGAAAAACAATTTACCAGAAAAGGCTTAATGTTGATCTCAGTAATGATACAAAAACTAGCATTTAATCTATATATCAAACTCTCAAGAACATCAGGATCACTATGACCTTTGATTGACCAACATGAATAACCCCCTATAAATATCTCCCTTGGATCCAGAGTATTCGCAATACTTTCATCTGGATACATGTCCGTACTGGAAGCACCGACTGCATCTGCATAAAATCAGTAACTGTATATGCTTTGAGAGCTTGGACTAGAGAAGTATAGGCTCTGTGGTATCTTCCAAGAACTTCCCATTCCATACATGTGCTAGATCCAATGTCCACTAATTCCTTTCTGGAGCTTGGTTCAACCACACCAGCAACAACGGCAAGCTGAGGAAAATATTTCACACATAACTACTTACAAAGTCCATTTGCAATCACTGCAAAGTCAAGAAGAACCAATTACATAACATCCCATGCAGCCCCTCCACGGGTCTACTACCCTTGTACAATTATGTTGGCCTGCTTAGAACCTTTACAAAAAGAAGGTCCAACTATCTTTTTCCATCACTTAAACTTGATAAACCAAGACAGAGCAACTAATATGTAAATCTAAAAATCATAAACTGAAAAAGGTAAAAAGCTCTATAATTTTATGAAAATTTTAAAAAAAAACTTATTTTGCTTCTTTTGGCATTTAGAAGGAGACCAACGTCAAAAGCATCTAACACATTCATCTTAGATATGCAGCATTCAAAATGAACTGAAGGATACTCCTTTCACTTACTATTTCTTTTCTAGCTTTCAATTCTTTATTTTGTTTAATTGAATGTTCTGTATCATTGCAGCTTCTTCAACTTAATCATTCCCAATTTCCATTTCTTATAAGGGGTAAAGATTTGAAAGTTCTCAATCACCCTGAGTCAAAATCATTCCAGAAATGGGAAAGAAAAATGCTTAACTTTAACTACACCAAAAAATATAACTAAAAACAATCAAATTGGCCTAGCATTCTCTATCACGGTCTTATTTTAGCCCCAGTTTCCTACTTTGGTCGGTGAAGGTTAGGGATACTTCTTGTTTCCAAACTCTAGAATACGGCTTCAACTTTTTTGGAAACCCGCCATACTCATCATCAATAAAAAGGAACCTGCTTAAATTAAAAAATAGCAGATTACCTTGACTGCTTTAATAGGTAGGCTAATGATTTGTTGCTATTGCCTTGAAAGTCTGTAGCATTTACAGCAGTGCAGGTACTCCCCACCATGTTAGTTCTATACCATGTTATTGGCATGTGTAACATTCCAAGGCAGTGTCAGACTTGGTTATTGTTAGATACTGCGCCACTGACATCTACTGCCTCACATTTCACATGTTTTGTGTTTGACTTGCATGTGTGTCTTAGAATTGGGTATAGTGCCGCAGCTGCAAGCAAACCAACTGGAAGAGTTTAGCACGTAGTACCAGATGGAAAGAGAAGGTTTTGCTATGCTATATATCTTTGTACTTTTGAAAAGCTAATAATCCAATTGGTTTTAATCTCATGGCCTATAACAAAATGGAAACTATCCTATTACATGCAGAGAAAAGGAGGATGCTTAATCGCACTTACCAAAAGAATTGATATGCACGACTAACCACCAAAGAAAAAGCACAGCACGTGCTTCCTAATTTAATGTACTTTCCTGTAACAACTTTATGAATATGCAATAACTATAGTATGTATATATTGTTATATGCATATGAACAAATTGGTTACTTGGAAAATACTTTCGAATCAAGGCATCTACCAAATGCCTATATTCATTTCCTAGACTTGTTTTTCTAGGAATTCAATTTATGCAAGAAGAGGTGACAACGGCAAGGAAAAGAAAGCTTGCTACTGTTGTATCGTCAGATGATGAGCAACAATCTGAGCAAGCCACAATCTCTACTTTTGAAGATCACCACCCCAGTTCATCTAAAGCGACAGAGCCAGCTGGAATCCAGGGTATATAAGTATAAACATAGTCTAAGAAAAAACAAGATAGTTAGGTTCACTTACATATCTTACCTGAAATCGAGTTACATATACATTAACACGCCTTTGAAATCTAGGCAAAGCTTGTACAGGTGATAAACAGTCATGAAAGCATGGGCCTAGGAAGAGTTATGCCAAATTACAAGCCAGTGATGTACAAGAATGCAAGGAAAAGTCAGTTCCGATCAAGTTGAGGACACGCGAGATACAATCAAAGAAACCCTACCCCCTGACCACATCAAAAGTTGGATCTTCAAGCTATGCCCTAATCATTTGGAAGGTGACTATAAAGCATTATCCTGCAAATTATAGTAGCGATTAACTTTTGCAACTGCAACATTCGTGCATCTTCTATCTTAGTAGTTTTTAACATATCAAGCTCTTGCTTAAGTATCCGATATGAAAAGTGTCTAAAGTAGATCTGTCTTTATGGTTTTCCTTTATACATTTATGGTGTTACTAAATTGTATGTACAAATATCAAAGTAGATTCTCCGACTCAATCGTGCGTGCTAATAGACCAACTTCAAGCATGTGATAGAGACTGGGCGGTAGAAGTTATACTGTGGAGGGGTAATCTGGAGCCCTATTGCACCTCGAAGGGATCTGGGCAGACAAGGAAAATCTTATTTACGGACAAAGAGGTAAACTAACCTTAAAATTTTATGTAATTAATCATTTTTCTCTTCGTACACATGCTATGTAATGTATCACATTGGTCTGTAATGTCAAGGTACAAAAATACAAGCTGTCGTATTCAATGATGTTGCCGATACGTTACAACAATCTCTTCAAAAGGATAAAAAGTATCTAATTTACACCAGACTCGTCAAACCAGTGAACCCATAATTTGATAGTGCCCACAATAGGTTTGAACTAACCTTTTCTTCCAGTACGCAAGTGAAGGAGCTTGAGACAAACATCGATATATCTCAACTTCGATTGCGATTTGTCTCATTCAAGGATCTAAAGCACCATGTTTAAGACAAAGGTATCATTGGTATATTATAAGAGATCTTGTATAAATTATGTATAGTTTTACAGTTTACCTTAAACTTACCTAATATATATTCCCTCTTCTCCATTTTAGTGGTGGTTGGCATATTGGGAGATACTGAAAAAATATCATTGCTTAAGAAGTTAAGAGGTGGTGGGATAATGAAGCGGGAGATGATACTCACAAATACAGTGTAATATTTTTCTTTTACATTACTAGCAAAGAACAATAACATTGAAGTATCTAATCTACTTTAGGTCTGACACTGTTGTCGTAACATTATGGGCCGATTTGGCTAAAAATGAAGGCAATGTTCTATCAGAGCTAGTTGATGATAAGCCTATTATTGTTCTCTCAAAGGCCAAAGTAACAAGATATGGAAGTGCATTTTTCTTAAATAATGAACTCTATATTGCAATTTCTGGAAAGTTGAAGCAAAAACCATTTTTTCCCTTTTAATTATGTATGTTTATGTTTATTAAAATATAGGTGTCATATCTCTGTCCAGACTCTCCATTACGACACTCCATATAAATCTAGCTTTGCCAGAAGTTGAAACATTAAAAGCGTGGTATGTACAAAACACTTGCAATGAAAGACAAGATAGTATATTTACTTTATCAATGCTATGACATGCTTGTTGATTATGAATCTAACATACTATTGGTTGCAACCATAATGCAAACCATGAAAGTGTAACTCCTTTACGGGGCTTGAAACTTCAAAATGTTGAATGAGTCAATATCAAAGAACTAATCGAACAACCTCTATATGAGTTACAGATGTTTTTTAAAGTGTTTACTTATTAATAAGCACGTGTAATTGGTTATGCTGTAACTGCCTAAATTACATGTACTAACTGTTTTCCTTGTAATATAACTCGTGTGATCTAACTTGAAACAAAAAACTATTGTTCCTTGAAAGGAACGATTGTCAGTATTGACAACATAGAAAAACCTTGGTACGATGCATGTAATGAATGCAGTAAAAAGGTCGTGTTCACTGAACAAGGAGCAAAATGCCAGGGATAGAGGTGCTTTGGTACTAACAAAGTTGTGGATTGTTTCCCAACGTAACAAGTTCTAAATTTCTGAAATGTTTTCAATTTATTTTGAGAACTATGCTGAAAGTAAATTGACAAGTTCTAAATTTCTTAAGTGCTTTCAATTTATTTTGAGAACTCTGCTGAAAGTACATGAACTTATGGGCCAAGCGATTGAGATTTATTACGTCTGCTGAAAGTACATGAACTTGTGGACCAAGCGATTGAGATTTATTACGTGTTTAATACGTATTACATGTTCATTTTTCAATGATGATAATTTGGTTTTTAAGAAGAGCATCTAAGAGGCATCATTTATCATATACATAGGCTTAAGAGTCCATTTATCTATTTTCCAGAAGTTTTGGCCTTCAAATGTTTGTTTATTTTCCGAAAAATTAGCAATTCCCAGATTGCTATTTGACTAGCTAGTAACCATGCTTTCACTGCAATCATTGTTATACCTTTTACTTTTCAACAATAACCTTACTAATATTATAGGGGCTATCAATATTTTGATGGGTCGCAAGAACCTCTGAGTTGTCATCCTTTCAAAGAACATTTTTTAGCAAAATACTGCCAGACAACAAGCGCATACTTGATATCAATTAATAGTTTTAAAAAACTTAAGGTTCTAGCTTTAGGTGGTCGTAACTTCCGAGGTTGACTACCAAGATGGATTGCAGAAATCGTAGAGCTATAGATACTGGACCTGTCTTGTAATTAAATCAATGGCATTCCATGGCTCTATGCTAAAAATGGGGCTTGGATACACTACAGGGTTTGTTGTAGTTTGCACCACATTCTTGTTCCATAGTTTATGGAGGGATGCTTATTTCTCTGCTTTCATCAACTTAATGTTCGATGTCCATGTGATAATAGCTATGACCATGGCCAGATTGCAAAGGAGGCATCGAAGGAAAGTAATAAATCATAGTTGTTTGATTGTTTTTGGGCTCCTTTTTCACAATTAGATTACAATTGTGTACTATTTTTCCATTCTTATGTCGAATAGCTTGATGTGGGAAATTCAGGTTACGTACACAATCCTTTTGGTTCGGTGATATAGGAAATTTAGCTTGTACTCTATATACTTATTAGGATGTCATTTTGTCCCTTGATAGTATTATAACTTCATATATTTGTACTAATATATGTATGTCTAATAAGTATATCTATATCCATTACCAGGTACATGCTGAAGCTAACTGTTGGAAATGCTGAAGCTAACTGAAGCTAAGTATGTCTAACAGTTTTGACCACCCCATTGATTCTGATCTGGATTTCTGCTTTCGAAAAGCTTCACGAATGATGAAACATGAGCAAGGGATGATAGTAAAAACAAAGATGAACCGACTAAGGTCGAAATTTAAGGTTGTAATCTTCACCATATTGACGGTGACCTTTGCACACACCACCTTTACAATTGTCATCTTCTCTTTTCACCCTCTTGTGCATTTTTTGGACCACTCTGAGCACCCGTGGTTCTAGAAATTCACTTCTCAGCTTCACGTCCCTGTCCATTACTAGCTAGCCAGCCTACTTCCTAGGTAGCTTCTAATTCTGAACTTGTGATACACGAGGGCACTAGTGCATAATACCACCATGCAGTTTTTACTGAACTCCCTTGTTGCTTGGGCACGCCGGCGATAGCAACACTAACGCGTATGTATACCGCCCACGTACACGTTCGGTATCTATACTCGCATAATGTCGTAAAGAGATCAAAATCAAAACGATGTTTGCTAAGATTTTTTAAGTCGGACGTAGTCGTGGCTATGTAAATGTGCTGTTTATCTTGCCCATGTTTGTCGCTACAAAAGTCTGTAATTTGGATGGAAGATGTTTTGGACCAGTTTTGTCCACTTCGCGTCAGTATAAAGGTATTTATCCAAAGCGTGGTTGCGAAGTAAGTTTCCACAATGCAGCTACATATTATGGTTGTTGCTGGAGGATTACTACTTGAAAAAATTAACCTGTATCCTTTGTCAATCATACAACATACATTAACTTCTAAGAAAGCATTTCCAAGCCCTTCTTTTCAAGGTAAAAGCCAGTCTATTGAACCCAATCACGAACAATAACTCTACAGATTACAAGAGGGTGTCCAAAGCTACAGCTTTTCTACCTCTCTTACAATGTTCACAACTACTCATATACAAACTATTTTGAGGACAAATTCAGGTAAGTCCCAGGCCACACACAAGTCCCATTCTTCTGTGTTTTCCTACAGAGTAGCATTTCAAGGCCCTGTCACCACTACTGCTCTCATATACATCCTTGAATTGTGTCTCAAGAAGTTTGAACTCACACATGCAAATTGATTCCAAGCTACTCATTTACCTAATTTCAAGCTTCGATTAGGTACTTATAATTTTGGTTTGCGACCATGATTTGATTGAGAAGCCAAAGGTCTCTATAGTGGACTGGTAGGCGTCCAAGATTTTGAAATTATTAAGGAGGGTAAATATATCAGCTAAAAAATCTCTAGATAAGCCGCTAAATATGGACCAACGATGTGATGAATCATTTTGTTAACCAAATGATTCAGTAATAACTAAGTAGCCCCAAAAACCCTCACCATCAATCAACACCGGTCAACGGCAGGTAATCTCCTCAAGGTCTATATGATGAGAAATTCATTTCCACGACCAGAACCTAGTATCATACATGCATTATGGTCTATTAGCAGCAATTTTAGATAATTTTTTTTTTATATCAAGAGATCTGAGATCGATCCTCTTGTACACCAAAAATGAAAAAGTTAAAAGAGACTGAGGCGACTAACCCAGCCGCTGTTACATAAGTATCTTACAACCTACTAAACTGTTAGTTCAAACATAAGAATCTTACAAGTTAAAACTGTTAGTTCGAACATGCTTGGCAAGTAACGAACGTAGGATGGTGGGTCTTTCAACTATATATGCATGAAATGATGGGGAAGATGATGGGGGGACCCAGATGGAGTTTTGATCATCCCGTTGAGATCCCTTGGATTGAGATCTTGTTCGAGGCAGCCGAAAGAATTATTAACTATCATGTATATGACTTCATAAATTCAAAGGAAAAGGTGAAACCTTTAGCATGACCTTATAACGACTATGCTGTGATATTATATTACTTTGAACTAATAATGTTTCTTCTCTCATGCAGGAGGGCACGGACAGTAAATATTATAAGGACTTAACATATCTGTATGGGCTATCTTACATATTCCCAGTGAAGATTGATCAGAAAAGTCATCGTATAGGGCAAAGGCTCATTGCGAAGAAGTACATAGAGACGGAGATGGAGTGAGCTTGAAAGGCGCCAAAGAGGTAATTCACTTATAAAATACGACAACCGGTTTTCAGAATGAAAATACTAGCTTGAAGAATCAAAAGTTCAAAGCCTTTCACGTTGAGAAGGAATGATTTGCTAGAAAATCTCTATTACAATCCTATTCTACTATTGTCTTTCAAACAATAACAGTACTGTTTTTAATAGATCATATTTTATTACATCTTTATATAAAAATGGCTAGACCCTTGCCTCCACTATCTTGATTTCTAAGCTTGTATTAAGCATTTTTTCACTTTCTCACGTCAAGAGCACTTGACTTAGTTTTAAATGCATTTACCAGACGCAATATGCATGACTAACAGTGATTTGTTTTCTACTTGTTTCATTTTTTAGTTTTGTCATGTCACTGAAGTACAAAGTTCCGATACACAAGAAGAAAGCATTTGAAGATATTTGAGAAAACTTGCCCCCCCAAAAAAAATTTATTTTGTAGAGAAAGAAATAGATAAATATCCAAGTGTCAGTATAAATAGCTACGCATTAGTTTTTACCATAATTGCCAAAAAAATGTGTTATTTGTGCATACCACGCGTACTTTGCTATTTTCACAAAAACTACAAATAACATGCCCTTTTTTGTACCAAACGGTTTTGGTTCATTAAGTGCGCATGTTTTGTTTTGTACTTCAAAAACACTAGCCTAACTCGTTCTTGCTCTTTTGACACTCTTTGTACTGCAAGTATTTTTTTTAAAATATATAATAATTTTAAAAAAAGAACGGGTTATGAGTTTTAAAAATAAAATTTCAACTGATAATTAGTTTTAGAGTTGTTAATTCAAAAAAATCAATGAATTAGTTATATACTCCGGAGCATCAAAAATTGAGATCACAATGAATTATATATAAATTTGTTGGACATGAATTATATTAGTATTGTGATCGAAATTTCTTATTTATGGGTTCAAGATATAGAATATTATATATATGATTCCAAATAAGCCAAACAACCAACCTAAAGAAACCAAACCCACCGTCCCTATCTGCCAAAACCAAACCCACTCTCTCTCTCTCTCTCTCTCTCTCTCTCTCTCTCTCTCTCTCACACACACACACACACATCTCGCTCATTTGGATTGCAGCGCTTCAATGTCTTCAATCAAGTGACACATTTTTCCCCTATGAAGTGAAGCAGCTAATCGATACTAACGGCACAAAACAACCGCCATCTATCTATCTATAAATGAGGAAATCAATTGTTTGGATCATAATTAAGAGTTTAATTTTCATTCTTTTGTCGCATTCAATCTCCCATTGCGCGTTGCAAGATTTGACCTATTTTTGTTAACTGTGCCTTATCAGTGTAAATATTTTCAGAATTCAGGATGGATAAGAAAATGTTTCTCCATCCGGGGAGTAGTAGTTCTGTTGCTAAATCTTTCAAAAATACAAATCCAGTATCAGGGAATTCCATTTATTTCGTTTATAGTCTTTTCTTATTCGTACACCATTTGCAACTACGTAATTTAGCCTTTTTTTAATCTTAATCATGTTAACTTGTTGCAGCAAAAAAGAAAAAAAAATGTGAAGCGATGATAGAGTTCTATGGCGCATGCCCCACATGTTATGTATGGGATCAAACCCAAAAAATATGTATTCAAAGTAATAGAAAATTCTATTGCACCACGAAGAGGGTGCAAAGAAATTCAAAGAAGCATTGTAACCGCCTCTTCTTAAGTAAAGCAATGTTTGGGACAAACCTTGTATTTTGTGACGCTAGACTCTCCAATTCTTCGCCAAAATATTCATGAAAATGTGATGACTCTTAATCTCAAAATCTCGAAGTTGAATCAAATTATGGACACTTTACAAGGCAGGACCATAAATTTTGGGAAAATATTGTTCAATCAGTCCATGAGTCCAAATGTTCGCATCATTCAGTTTGTCAAAAAAAAAAATTCAACTCACTCGCTTGCACTGATTGAGGTTTCAAATGGAGATGAACATACTAGTGAGAAAATCAATAAGAAGCAAACGGTAATAAAGAAAACTTGATTCTGCCATATGGTTATCATTATTTATAACTTCTTAGACCTAATATGTTTTTCATGCAATTACAGGGTTTTCAAGACCATGGTATCACTTTAGCAACCAAGAGACCTTCTCAAATTCATTTATCGCATTTAAACTTAAGGTAGGAGCACCTCTTTTACATAACACTAGCTTTATATATTTAATACTCATCTTAAAAATGTTCTCTATTTTTGTTTATCACAGGTATCAATTTGGAACAGCGAGATGGTCTTTAACTGTTGCTGCTACACATATTTTTCATACCTTCTCTTTACGCCTAATGGTTGTTGTATCTATATATGTAGCTGACATTTGCTATAATTAATATAAATAAATAAGTGTTATTCTATCTTTTTGATGAAATTTCTTCATACTAAGTTTTGTTGGTTGCCGTTAAATAACGTTGACCTTTTCTTATAACATGTGTGAATTTTCTTTCCCTTACTTTGTGTAACTCTTCTTTTGATATATGATTATACCTAAATTAAATAAGACGAATTTTGAAATTAGACGTGTTAGCATGGCCTTTCAATACTCTTTGTAACCATGATATCCATGCCATCACATTTTTCTATGTATCTTTTATCACTCTATCTTAAAGAATGAAGAATTTTGGGACATTTTATTCCAGAAAATAAAATGTATGCATAAATCGAATTTATTTTAAATACTAATAAGAGAAAGGTGCCTCATTCTTTCGTCGCATAAAAACTGAGGAAGAACAAAAAAAAGGAAAAACTGAAGGGATGCAAGATCGAGGCGGAAATCATCGCTATTCTTGCACACCTCCGAGTAACGTGGCTCTCTGTCCCCAAGCCCTTTATCTTTCTGCATTCGTAAGGGGGAAGCATTCCAACACCACGACTTAGGTTTTTACTCTTTCTTTCTGCTTTGATGCTTTTCTAATATTAATTGGATTTTGGCCTAATATTTTTTAATTCCTTCCAAACATATGACAGTATTAATCAACACACTGTTTTTTCTTCACACTTGATCATCTGATCGTAATGATATGTTGATGGACATTTAATGAGGATCTGAGTGCTCACCCAGTCGAGTAAACGACCTTAATCATACACTAGGCTGTTTTTCGATTGTTGGCAACTCACTCTTCCAAACTTGCATTATGTAAATAGAGAAATCGCACATCAAGATTCAGACACCCATTTGCCATTCATATTGATTGTCTTTTAAATCTTTCATTCAGACACTCATTTGCCATTCATATTAACTGCTTGCCGCCGGCCACCGTCGGTGACCGCCGCCGCTGGCCACCTCCACACCCCACCACTTCCACCACAAACCACCGTCAAAGAATTATCTCAAAATAAAAATTGGGTAATTAAACTCCCAAAATAAAAATTGGGTAATTAAACATCCATTTATTTTTGTAAAAAATAAAAAGTAAATTGGCTTTGTTTTTTGTTTTTGGATACAAAAAACTAAAATTAGAAGTGATTTCAAATGCTACCTAAATTTAAAGTTTTCCACAATCTAATGCTTGAATTGTTGTTCCAGGAATAGGGTTTGATGTCTGACATTTGCTATAATTTCCTACTTTTTTCTTGCCTTTCCCTCCGTTCTCCATTGAAGAATCAGGGAGGATAACATGAAGAAGTAATGGTAGTATGATGCATTTTTCATTATTGAGCTTTGTACCCCTGAAATTTCACCAGTCACCTGACTTCGGTATATAGCCTTGATTCTGTAATTGTAGCTTATTCACTCTTTTCAACCAAGGAAGTTCTTCATTGTATTA
This sequence comes from Escallonia herrerae, assembly GCA_033070095.1. Taxonomy (NCBI): domain Eukaryota; kingdom Viridiplantae; phylum Streptophyta; class Magnoliopsida; order Escalloniales; family Escalloniaceae; genus Escallonia; species Escallonia herrerae. Next base: position 17,229 of record JAVXUP010002517.1, on the reverse strand, counting down.
ATCAGCTTCTAAACAAATTTTACACATGCTTATTTTTTAGAATTTGCTTTCTAAACTACGTAGCTGCATTAGCCCAAGAACTCTTAATGGGCTCCTATGTCATATGGTTCAATTGTCAATGGATAGCTAATCTGATAGCTCAGAACTAACGAGTCCAACTAACTAAATCGTTACTACTAGGCATGCGTGTTTATCGATTCTCATGTGGTTTTGATATATAATGATACTGATAATTTCAGGGTGAGACGCCTCACCATCTTAGTGTTTGTTCGGGATGAAAGTGGTATAATAAACTGAATTGCTGGGATTTTCGCAAGGAGAGGATACAACATTGAGTCTCTTGTTGTTGGTTTAAATAAGGAAAGGCTCTCTTTACAATTATTGTATATGGAACTGAAAAGGTCTTGCAATAGGTTGTCGAGCAGTTCAACAAGCTTGTGAATGTCTTGAAGGTTATGTCTCACCTTTTCAGCTCCTGGATTTAGTTGTAATGATATCATAGTTCCTTGTAGATGATTATAGACTCTGGGTTGTCAACACCATCTAATAGAATATACTGGTCAATTGTTGTCAGCTTGTAAAATTATTAGGATTGTTAATGCACACAACCATTGCTTGGTCAATCAAATCTTATTCCCGCTTAGTATGAGATAGCTAGCTTGAGTCCTGGATCAGTAAGTTTGTGCATATTTTATTGAATGTTAGATTAGGTCTCTATCTGGGTGCCCACCGACAGGAGAAAGAATGGGTATTTGTATCTGGCCAAATGTGTGGACCTGCTCATGTATATAGAAGTTCTTCTTGCACGCTACAGTTACATGTTTAATACATGCAAAAGAATTAAACCTGACCAGGTGCAACCATGTATACAACACAATTATATAGATGAACGACCAAATTATTTCATGCTTATAACGTTAGAGAAGAAGCACCCTGCCCTTTCAAACATCAATTTGGTTTTATGTGAGGGCCATAAGTCTGTATATGCGGCGGGATCCTCGATGACTAATCCCACTTGTTTTCACTTCTAAATTTTCTAAGTGAACTCGATATTCATACTTTTGTTCACGTGAAGACTATTTGACTGATGAAATTTATTAGACCAACTTATTTCTCTTCCGGTCTCCATTCTCTTTTCCTCCGCCAAATAAAAGGAAATTAAGGTGTTGCAATGCGACTAAGTACTAAACTACTGATTGGAAAATGTAATGCCTCTAACCATCATTACTAAACATTTTGAGGAAATATGAGTTCTTTGCCACAACATTGTTTAGCACGGATGTGAAAACGATTTCACAATACTTTCTTTTTTAATGGACTATTAAACAATATTGATCACTATCGCTATATAAAAAACAATTCACATGCATAGCACGTCCATCACAAATAGTAAAAATAAAAATTCTTATTAAGTGCCGGGCGTACGGTGCAGTGGGTAATTTATCGATGAAAAAAATCAATAAACCTCCGGCGAAACCCCTGTTGGACGTCTCCCTTCACATCTCAGCTTCTCTTACTTAGGGCATTTTCCCGCCTTGCTTTCACTGTAACAGAAGTCTGAAAACTTAACAATTCGCTAGGGTTTCCGAGCCATGGTGTCGCCGAAGCAGCTGCTCACTACCATCGAGTCGACGCTCCTCGGCCCAACGCCTCCGTCGCCTTCGCAGCGAGTCGAGCTTATCCACGCCCTTCGCTCTTCTCTATCCACCTTCCAGTCGCTCCTCTCCTACCCCGTATGTTTGTGTGTGTGACGTGCAGCTTGATGAAGATTTGATGTTAAGTTAGGGGAAAACGTGTATTAGTTACTGAATTACTGTTGGCACTCTGTGTGTGTGTGTGTGTAAGTGACGTGAAGCTTTTATGTTTAATTAGGGGGAAACATGTACTATGTACTGAATTACTGTTGGCATTTAGCGCGTGTGCGTCTTGAAGCTTTGAGGAAGGTTTTCATGTTAAATTCGGGGGAAAGATGTACTATCTACTGAATTATTGTTGGCAGTAAGTGTGTGTGGGTGACGTGAAGCTTTGATGTTAAATTAGGGGGAAACATGTACTAGGTACAGAATTATTGTTGCCAGTGAGTGTGTGTGTGACGTGAAGCTTTGATGTAAATTTGGGGGAATGTACTATGTACTGAAATTCTGTTGGCATTAAGTGTATGTGTGGCATGATACTTTGAGGAAAATTTTGATGTTAAATTGGGGAAAAACATGTAAGGTTTACTGAGGCAGAGAGTAAGTAATTCTTACTGAATGGTTATTGGCATTATGTGCTTGTGCGGGTGCGTCTGCGTCTGCTTGCCTAAAAGCGTAGAAATGGGGTCTTGCTTTAATTTTCTTTATCTTGGATCTTTTGAGCCCTTACATTGTATGACCTGAAAGCTTGACGATTATTTGAAGTTAAATTAGGGGAAGCACGTACTGCTAGGTACTGACTTACTGGGTGGGTGTGTGTGTGCGACAGGAAGCTTGAGGAAGCTTTAATGCTTAATTAGGGGAAAAACATGTGCACTATACTGAGTGGCATTAAGCGCGCACCTATGCGTGTGACATGAAGCTTTAGGAAACTTTGATATTAAGTAGGGAAAAACTTGAGTACTTACTGAAATACTGTTAACACTGTGTGCGTGCGCGTGTCAGCCAGTGGTGTGAAGCTTTCGACGTTAAATTCCGTGTTGTGAGCTTTGAGAAAGGTTTGATGTCTACTCCGGGAAATACTGTACTACTCACTCAATTACTGTTTAGTCAGGGAAATGAACAGAACTAGCCGATTATGGCGAGTTGGGATGGCAGTGCATGTGATTCTATTATATGTTTGTTTTACATGTTCTGAATCCTACGGATCAAGATGCAGTAGATGTATGTATTTGTGCAAATTGAAGCTTGAGAAAATTAGGGAAAAACATGTACTTGGAGTTACTGAAGTATTTTTGGCATTATGTGTGTTTGTATGTGTGTGTGTGTAAGTGATCGTGTGACGTGAAGCTTGCATCTTTTGAAGCTTTCCGAAAGGTTTGATCTTAAATTAGGAAAAGAAGACGTAACTCCCTCCATTCGTTTGAGTTTTTTGTAATTCTAGTATAGATTTAGCACTTGCTAGTGTTGCCTCCACTCATTGTTTCTACCCTAGCTTGACTTGCCAAATGATATTTATGTGATCTATGACTGCTATCTGAGTTTAGATCAAGGTTTACATATACAAAATTCCATCGTAGGAATTCGGAGAATTGGGAAAATCCAATGTAGGGAGTACTATTTATTGAGTGGCATTAAGAGTGGTTGTGTGTGTATTACATGAAGTTGGAAGAAACTTGATATTACATTAGGCAAAATCGTGTACTATTTACCGTTACTGTTGGTTTTATGTATGTCTTCATATATATATATATATATATGTCTCTTTGTGTGTGCATGTGTGAAGCTTTGAGGAAGGTTTTCATGTTAAAGGTAGTTACTGTTGGCATTAAAGATGTTTGTGACTGTGTTTGTGTGTGTGACGTGAAGCTTTGAGGAACGTTCGGGTGTTAAATCAGGGTTAACTGAATTACTGTTGTCATTGGGAAAATATATGTAGTTCCTACTGAATTACTGTTGGCATGGCGGTAAAACATGTACTAGTTACTGAATTACTGATACACTAGGGAAATTAACGGAAGTAGCAGACACATGTAGTGTTTGTTTTGACACGTTGTAGCCTCCAAATCCACCCGGATTGATTCAGATATAGATATATGTGAGTGTTGCATGTGTGTGCGTGAACTTAGGAAAAATATGTACTATTAGTTACTGAATTGCTGTTGGTGTATCGATTCCTTTGCTGGGAATTTTCTGGTACATAAACAGAATTAGCAAAATCTTGCGTTTAGAAAACTAAAGTTCTGTTTAATTTAATGTTTTGAGATGTTGTAGCCTCCAAATCCTTCGGATAGAGCTCAGGTGCAGTCGAAAGAAGTCCGGCTTCCGGATTCTGGCTCAATTTCGCTCGATGACCAGGACGTTCATATTGTAAGTTCTGTTGCCAACACAATATTTGCTTGCTTTCTGCTTATATGTACATCTATGCGTCAAATTAAGCTGCAAGTTTCTTACCGACTCTATTGCAACCTATTTATAATTAATGGTGAGAAAATGTAACCAAGTTATGCTTGTAGTCTTTCTATGAAGGCTGTGCAGGTCTATGTGTACATATCGTTCTTCCTATGTTACGAAATGTTAGCAACAGTTGCTGGACCCCAATTTGCTTTTACAAACCAGGGTTTTGCTCTAAGGAATTTGGTTTGGATGCATCTTGCTTCATTAGGTGCTGTTTAAATTGTAGAGATGGACACATATATGCAATGTGGGTTTAAGATTAGTTCATGCTTGAATGTAATGCTCATTGACTTTTGAGAGTGTGGCACGTTTATTCAGTAGCTTTGATTCTTACGAGATCATATTAATACTCCACGTGTAATGTCTTCAGTCTCCCATCATCTTGGCATTTAGGTTTTGAAGTTGAGTGATGATCTTCATCTTAATGAAATAGACTGTGTACAATTGCTTGTTTCTACCAATCAAGAGGTACATTCTGCTCTTTTTCTTACTTATTGGCTCTTGCTTGTCGTGGTGATATGTTGGTTTTCTTGTATCATTTTTCGTTATTGTCTTGTTTCATCTCAGTGGGGCTTATTGGGGCGAGAGCCATCGGAAGTTTTGCGACTTGCGGCTGGACTTTGGTATACAGGGAGAAGAGATCAATTAACAGGACTTTACACGCTATTGAGAGTATAGTTTTCCTCCTGCATTCTTCCTCGTCAGAATATTTTCTGACTAGATATCATTCTTTGTGTTGTTTGTTGGGTCCGCATGATTACTTGCTACGTTCTCTGGATACTGCAGGCTGTTGTGCTTGATCAGGGGCTTGAAGCTGATCTCGTGGCTGACATTCAGAAATATTTGGAAGATCTTATAAATGCTGGGCTTCGGCAACGATTGATTACTCTCATAAAGGTCTTGACTCTGGAAACAATATGCCTTTTATATTTTTCTTCTGGAGGTGTGATTTTGTGATTGAGAATTCTTGTGATCAAAATCTTGTTCATTAATTTGTCTGATGTTTTGAGGCAGTTGGAAGCAAATCTAGCTAGTTCTTCTACTTGTCTGCTAGGCTAATAATGCAATTCTTTGTGATTTATATGAGACAAAACTATGCATCCGTATGCTCTGGCTAGATCTGCCAGTGATTTTTTAATTGCACAAGCATGTCCCTCCTTTGTGTTGTCGAACTTGGGATTCCTCTCAGGAAGGCGAAGCAATACATAACTCGCTACTTGTTTATAACAAGAGTGGAATGTTGAGGATTTATGGGTTCATTTTAATTTTGTTATTGACTTTTTCTACATATTTCTCCAACATTTCTATTTGCTTAAGTCTAGGAACTCAAACGAGAAGAACCTGCTGGTTTGGGTGGACCTAACTCTGAACGGTACATTCTTGACTCAAAAGGGGCTCTTGTGGAAAGGAGAGCTGTTGTTTTGAGGGAAAGACTCATTCTTGGACATTGCCTAGTCCTCTCTGTTTTGGTTGTGCGGACAAGTAAGCTACTAATACCCAAGTTTTTTGGTTTTACTTTCTCCGTAGCTTGCATCTATGATCTATCGCTACATGGGGAACTGATAGATATAAAATAGGAGTAGTTATGACTTCCAGGTTGAAGTTTGTGCGATCAATATTAACAATAGTAACTAATTTAAATGCGCTTCAGTGGCGGATAGTGGCATTCGCAAAGCACTCTGCTGCTGCGAGCAGTTCCCCCTCCCTAAGTAAATCCACACCGTGTAAAAAGATATGCTAGGAGAAAATAGAAAATATTTGAACTCTTCTTCCCGCTAAGCTACCAACAAAGAGGACGAAGTGTCAAGGCGTCATGTAGCTGCCAAAAGGTAAATTAAAATACTCTCAAGAAGAATTGCCACAAATGTGAAAAAAGAAAAGTAAGCTTACTTACAATCACTTTACCACTCTTGTCCTAATTTTGATCACTCTATATCGAGCTACAGCTTGGAAACCTAGAGACTTGGTTGCTAAGTCTTGGTAAAAGTTTGACCTTGTGATTTGGACTTCCCCGAAGTTTTGTACTTGTTTATAGACCAAACTTTTCAAAAGCCAGCAGTTAATCGATAGTTATTGTATGAGATCTGAATCGAGAATTGGAATCGAAATTACGGGAATTGAGGAATGATTCAGATTGAGTATCGTACGATTCGATCGAATTTTCCTTTAAAAACATGTACACATGTAAAAATCAGCATATATCAATATTAGAGCATATAACACAATAAACAACACAATAACATGATCCAACAGTAAACTCGTGCCTTTTTTATTACTCTCGAGAAAACTTACATCTCTGGCAAAATATGCGTGTTTGTGCAAAATTAGAAGAAACATTTCAGAGACATAACCAAATAACTCAACGAGCCATTCAAAATTTCCACTTTAGATGCTATGAGAATCATGCACATAGAGCAATTAAGTGAATAGGTGATACTTAGTTTTTTTGACACAAAAGAATTGTGAAACTCCAAAAGTGACAATGCAAAAATTCTTCCAAATGAAAATTTTTATTATCAAAATGGTAAACACTGAGTTGCTGCGAACTTAATAACAACTTCAAATCTCCTTATTCTGAAGGCCTTTTAATCCCTGACCTTATGTCATATAAAAGTAGGAAAAGCAAATGACACAAATCACTTTGTTGTCAGTATGGTAAATTGTGCAATATGCTGCTTCACCCTACGATTCATTGATTCAGTCCGCCGAGTGACTCGGTAATGATTTTGAACCATTTTACGTGATAGTTGAAATGTACGACTCGGAATACAATGGCTAACACACCAAATCGACTTACAAAGAGCTCGTAGTTCCTAAAACCTATTCTAAGATACATAGAATGATTGAAGCACCAGCTACAGAGGACATTATTAGACTTGAATTGACCACCACCTTATGGTGTTTGCTCTTTTGCCTTGTTCCTCTGTTCTGCATCAACGTCATTTTAAAGCCCATGGAAAGTATTTCAGAAGGAAGTATTTATTGGTTGTGTGAGCTCATCCCTGGATTTTTTAATTTTTACACCCCAACACAAATGTACATTTCGAGGGGTGGTTGTGGTGGTAGGGTGTGGTACATGACGGCCTCTGAACTCCGTAAAAGGAAGAATGTTTTGTTTCCCTTTTTTCTCCCTTTCAAATTGGAAAAAGTGGTGTGTAGCCTTTTCTGTTGTTGTGATTTCTTCCAGAATTCTTTTGGTTATTGTGCCTTTATTTTTTCTCCTTGCAGGACCAAAAGACGTAAAAGACTTATTTAGTGCATTGAAAGACAGTGCACTCGAACTCAATGGTAGCACTGACATTGTAAAGAACCAGGTCTTACTTTACTGTGATTTTGGCTAAATCCTATTTATGCATCTGTCTCTGTTGGCTTAAGCCATCGAATGATGGGGACTTCTCAAATATAAGCAAGAGCTTGCTACACATTGACCTTCTAATGTCTTTGCAGATTACATATAGCCTTCTCTTTTCTGTTGTAATCGCTTTGATATCAGATGCTTTAAGCGCAGTACCAGATAAAGTGTCTGTCTTGTCTCCCGATGCTTCTTTTAGGCATGAGTTCCAGGAAACTGTAAGCTATATATGACTTGCTGTTTTTCTTGTACGTTAAGATTTTTGGCCGAAGTCTGAATCTGGTTGGTCATCATGTTTCCTGTAGGTGATGGCTTCTGGAAATGATTCAATTATTGAGGGCTTTGTGGATTGTGCAAGGCTTGCATGGGCTATACATTTAATGATGATACATGATGAAATAGATGCAAGGGAGACAGTATCAAGTATTTCATCTAACGATATGCGATATATCTATACATGCTTGGAAGTCATTTCTCGAACAACGTTTTTCAATATCTGCTGGATAAGATTCTTCGAACTGCCGCTTATCAGGTTTGTCAATTGCAAAAGTCTTAAAAGAGAACATGTGACTCTTATTAGGCTTGTCAATTGCAAAAGTCTTAAAAGAGAGCATGTCGTCAATTTGTTGTTGTCCCTATCTGTCCAAGTAACTCACGTAGCTTTCTAACTCATCAGCATCACTGTTGTTCTGTTTTTCTTTCTACGTTAATTGTCACTGAACTTCGTGTTAGGGTGATATCAGCCATGACTTGTTGCTTCTACTGAAGCAGGGTTCCTTGCTATCTTGTCACACCCCCGATCAGTGGTGGACCTTCACATGCTATTCCAAAATATTCCTACTTGCATTTACAAAATGTAACCTCAAAGAGGTGATCAAAGCTCTACACATGATGTAAATCAAAGCACTCGCATTAGCCACTAATCTTGTTAACTGCAGCGGAAGTCTAAATACAAATTAAAGTTACCAAAACGTGTTCCCAAATCCAACTAAAAATCATAAACTATTACCAATGCTCTTTTTCTCCGAAGCCAAAAATAAAAGCCTTAAAACCAAAGTAAAAACTCCAAGCTCTTCCATAGCTATTAACCTCTTTCTAAACCATATCAGCTTAATAGAATGAGATAGAAGAAGAGGAAGGGGGGGGGGGGGGGGGGGGCGGATGAGCACGAAGCTCAGGAAAGATAACACACCCTCGCCCATGGAGTACAAAGTCGGTGTTCAAAATCATATAGCCGTGTCCAAAACAAAATATATAGAACAGAATCGAAGGTATAAAGACGATAAACAATCTTAACACGAGAAATATTCTCATGTGGAGATATTGACCCAACAAAGATCAAATCAATGTCAAAGGAACATATTCGAATGACTGAACTAAAAATAAATCACGACTCGACCACGTAATACGAGAGTATAAAGCACGTTAACGTAAAGCACGTAATGCATGAGGAAAAAGGTATGAAACCAGTGCAAGTTGAATCCTCAAAAAACGTGATTTGTATGAGGCTATTGTGATTAAACGAAGTTACTAGGATTTAGATACAAAAAGGATGAGAATCAGGGACAACTGATAGTTTACAGGTACAACAGACATGCCGAACTTAACATCAGCTTTCGAAGGTGTCCTTGCAAATATGATGATCAAAGATTTACAGTTTTGACGGAAAACAAATTTTTATCTTTGATCCAAACTCGGGGAAACGAGATAAATCAAAGGCATAATGGTAATGAGGTGGATATGCACATCAAACCCTTACCTCAAATAACACAACAATCTTTGCAAAGTTGTGCAAGCATCCAATAATTCAAAGGCTAAAGAATCAAATTAACTCACTTATATATAAGCTATATATACAAAGTTCTAGATCGATAGAAGTCCTTGTTATCATACTGGGTCTAGGATTACTTATCATTTATGGGTAGAAAGTTGAAATCCTCAAAAGTCTTAGGTTTCTCTTTCTTTAATCTCTCTTTAGGACCAAACTCCTTTTATCGATAAAACACAAACTGACTATCTGAAGTTGGTAAATGACGCAGAAGACCCCGAAATCACTTATTCAAAGTGCCGCAAAGGTATTAAAATTACAAAAATAACCTGAGGCATAAAATAGTTTATAGTAAATTATTTGGGGCCTCACATATGCATTCTTTTGTTCGTTTCCCTTTTCTCTCCATCTTCACCATGAAATACACTATAGCAGTAGGTGGTCTGGGTATTTGTTGCCAAATACAGAGTCTGTAAATTTAGCTAATTTATGAAAAGATGCATACGAGAGTTGAATATGCAATATGAGTTGGAAAGAGTTGATGAACAACTTCATCACGTAGAGGAAGGAAGAAGTAATGGATTTACTACTGCTACTACTGGTAATCGGCTACATGTATATGTGCGAGAATATAACAATAATCTTCTTTTTGTATTGTGATGTGGCCAGTTGTTGTTGGACGTCCTGTGGAGGCTCTTTTCGGTGCATATGGTTTAATTATCAGCAAAAGGCACAATCTTAACTGGACTGCAACGCTGATATGCTTGATGTGGAATATTACGTTGAAGCAAAAATAGAGAAACTTTTATACTTGAACTTTCATGTGCGCATGAAAATGAAACAAGAGGGGCTTTATACATCCATGTATTTCCTGCTATGAAGCACCGGTGCGGCACTTAGGGTGAAGCACCGGCACCGGATACGCGTCGGGTGCGGGTGCGCCTCGGGTGCGGCACCGGTGCGTGTCAGGTGCGTGTCCACCATTTTTTTTTATTTTTTTAATTTCTTAAATCCCGGGTGCGGATCGGGTGCGTATCGGCTCAGATCTGTCACCACCGACGACCATCGGAAACTCCGGCGACCATGGGGAACTCCAGCGGCTACCGGAAATCTGAGAGGAGACATTGGAGAGAAGAAGAAGCAGAAGAAGAAGAAGGAGGAGGAGGAGGGGACTTACCGGCGACCCACTGCGGCGTCCCCGTGCACCGAGTCCCGGCGACCCACTGAGGCAGCGGCGAGCGCCTTGCGCCTGCTTCAGAGTTGCTACTGCTTCGATGTGCTTCTTCTCTTCTTCTTCTTCTGCTGACTTTTCTTTGTTGTTATGTTATATTATTCACATATTATTTAAGGACATTAGTTTTGTTATATTATGTAAGGACCCCAATGTTAAGTTATTATATAAACCAACCCCACTATTTCATAAAAATAGAAGTGATACCACATAAAATCTTTATTATGTTCAGTTTTAAAATTTTAATATTTATAGAACAACCCATTAAACTTAACTAATTTGGTCGAAAGCTTTAAAATTTACAAAAAAACCCATTAAACTTAAGAACTCACTACTTTGGTTAGAATATTAATATCTTTTCACATAAACACATATATTATGATTATTAAGATTTAAATTGTTTAAAAATTAAATACTAAGCATATATAATTGAAAAAATATTTATAAAATATGCCGTATCCCCGCCGCACCCGTATCCTAAAATTTTTAAAAATGCCGTATCCGCGTATCCGAACCCATGTCGTATCCGCACCAGCACCCGAGTCCGTGCTTCTTAGATTTCCTGTTTATGTTGTGAAAGTATGTAGGGTTGAAGGCATGTCAAGTATTCTAGTAAGTACAAATTTAAAGGAGCTATTGTGGTTGTACAAATTAGGTAATACATTATAAAGGTTGTAATGATACTTTGGCTGTGGAAAGATTGGACAACCTCCTGCAGAATAATGGGAGAAATCTATTTATTTGAAATGTTAATGGAAAAACAAAGAGATACAATGACCTTGTGGAAGTTAGTACTAGTCTACTGAAATTGCCATCAAGCTGCGTAATGTCCTTTAACTAATTAACTCTCATGATAAAATATACAGATTCTTGGGCGGCTTTACCTATAATCCACTAGAACGGAACTCCCATTAAAGCGCACCATCCTGAGCATGCTATCACAACCATGACGTAATTTGCGTACAAGAAGGCCGAATGACTCAATGTCCTTCTCCGAGACAAGAGCTCTGAGCTAAGAAGTAAGAGCTAAGAGCTCAATATAGATAAAAGGGAGCTCCTCTGGACACTGAACAATAACTCCCGGTATTGCAGAGTAGCTGGATAGGTGCCCGTTGACTATCCCTTTCCAGGAAGTCCTTCGCCTCATAATTAGCCTCTCCTCTACCCTGGGTGATCTTGGGCAATAAGAAGCATTATCCTGGAAAACTTAGGCTTTGCCCAGTTGATTGTCTGTGTTTTGTGCACACACTTAACTGGTACTAGTGATGATGAAGAAGCAGTAGCCAGGCTGGCGATCGCCACCTGATGCTTTTTGCGCGTGCCCCAATTCTTTGCATATTTGCTTGACCACATGTTTAGTGCTTAGGTCAATCTGATACGGTTGCCTTACCGGTCATCGCTATTGCTCATTGGTACCTTAGGGTTGTGGATTACGTGAGTGTTTTTTCGTGTTGATATCGCAGAGGTAATCATTTTTTGGTGATCGGTGATGGCGAGAAGGTGTTGTTGTTTGTTAGAGTCTTTGATTTAGATGGCGAGGTTGTGATTTGAATGACAAGATGATCTCTAGTGTACAATTGCATTGGAGGAGTGAGAATGAGAAGCAGAAACTTATTGTTTAGGGAGGGAGGGAGGGCGGGAAGCAGGGGACGCTTTTGGGTTTCCATTGTTGGCTAGACGTGACATCATGTGTTTATCTATGGATGCTAGGGCAACCTTTTGATGATGAAGAGAGCCAAATTCACTTTTATCTTTAATGGAGTAGATTGATATTATCATTTTGTGGCATCATCTTTTGATGTGTTGACTAATACTTCCGTTTATTTAAATGACCTGGAATAGTATGAAGTGTATTGTATCATTTTGTTGTTTCTGTTAGCTCCTTAATCCAACAAATTCCAAATGACAAGACTTCTTTTGGTTCAAGCGAGATATAGAGTCAGACTCGTACGTGAAACAACTTGCTGATAGCCAATATGGATCTCTGGCTGTCTGGCAGTGCGAGTATAGGTGCTTAGCTTCTCTGGGCGCATTAGTTATACTTGCTTTTATGTGAGCTTACACATAGATACTTGGTTCTTTATTTACGGAATGCATCTGCCGATGTTTTTCTGTATTCATGAGCTCCGTCTACATTCCTTGTGTTTTTAGTTTATAACTTTGTTTGCTTCCTGTAAGCATCTTATCTAACTTTATCTCCTTATGGGGTCTTTCTCTATACTCTTGTTCTGCATTACTTTTGTATCTGTTTACCTAAAATCTGGTCTGTAGAACATATCCAAATGCTTTGACTTTTTTTTGTCCTCTTGTATCTTGATTATATCTGCCAGTTGTGACTGATTCTACTTTGGCCTTGCCTTTGTTTGGTTTATCCTTAAAGAAACCACCGAGATGTGGCTTTTTCTTTTGCTCTTTTGGTCTGATTTCATATCTCTTTGTAAGTTTTTGTAATGTGACTAACCCCCACTCTCCACCTTTTTCAATATGGAATTCCGTAGGGTGTTTGTCTTGATTGCATCAATATAGAATTCAGATTTTCTTTACATTATTGCTGGGTTACTTGTCGTGTTCCCATATAACAAAGGGTTGCATTGTTGAGTTAGACTTGTATTTCAGTTTTGTGATGTATTTTGCAGAATGATGACGAGGACATGATCTATATGTACAATGCGTATCTGCACAAGCTGATAACATGCTTTCTATCCCACCCACTTGCTAGAGACAAGGTTAGTTCCTTGATTCCACATTGTTTCAGGTATCAGAATTTTCTTCTTTAGTTAGTTTCAGAAAGACCAGTTGATAAGGCTGTTATTTTTTTTTTTTTTTCTGTTTTTGCTTAGTTTTCTAGATTAGCTAATGTATTTTCAATATCATGGAAATTACGTGTTGTTCACTCCCTTTTGTCTTGGCTCGGGACATATATATCGTGATGAATAAGTTTATCTTTTCTCAAATTTCTGCTTTATCAATGGAAATTAATCTTTGGTATGGAACGGTTCTTGATATGGATACAACTCCACACAGATACAGCAAAAAACCAATATGGGTAAACTAGGATTAATGGAGTTAAAACGAAAAAGTTAGTAGCAATTGCAACTGTAGAAAAATTAGCTAACATTTCAAATCCTGACAGCAGAAAGAATAAATTATTAGCAGACTCCAGGATAATTTGAGACTGACTGTCGAGGAAATTAAATAAAGGCATATTTCATAAGCAGCAGGAAAAGAAAGGCCAATTGTTCATCTAAGCCTAAAATCCCTAAAGAGGGTGTTATAGAGGGCCCTTAAAGACCCAGTAGAATTTAGATTTGCAAAACTTTGAGCGAGACATTTGTTGCTGCATAGTCAGCAAATGGGCCTTTTTTCCAAAGCTCGTAAAGGGCCTCTTGTACTATTAGGCCTACGGTTGGGCCTTATGCACAAATCTACTAAATGAGACATTTGTTTCTGCGCACATCCTTTCCATTCCAACATGCTTGGGTACTACCATCTGGCAGGTGAAAGAAACCAAGGAGAAGGCTATGACTGCGCTTAGTCCATATCGGATGGCTGGGTCACGCGATTATTTGCTTGATGGTACTGGGCATTCTCAACAAGTGTCTCACACATCACCTCAAACATTTATCTCTCTCTTGGAGTTTGTGAGCGACATTTATCAGGTCTGTATGCTTGTCATCATTTCTTTTGGCAATTTTACGTCACTGGATGACTTTGCTGTGTTATCTTCTCGCATTGGTGCTATATTGGCTGATTGCGCTCAAGCCTATTTGAAATAAATCATTATCTGCTTGTGTTCCTTATTGATGATAAGATAAGGTATGATAACCCTCAATCAGCACAGAACATGATTGATTGAGATAACAGTCATACCAGATTCCCTTATTTGGCTCTTTTTAATTCTTCTTGTTATCCAATGCATAATGCTTCCTTTTTCTGACCTATTTTTAAGGGGTATACCTTCTTCTTGTTTACTGTTGGATCAGAAAGAACCTGAGCTGCTTTCTGGCAATGATGTCCTGTGGACATTTGTAAACTTTGCTGGAGAGGATCATACTAATTTTCAAACACTTGTTGCATTTTTGGAAATGCTGAGCACCTTGGTATGTTGACTATCTATCACTTAAGATATTAGCATGTTGAAGCTTTCACGCCATTTTTCTATTCACCGACTTCTTTGCCGTGCCATATTTTTCAGGCATCTGGAGAGGAGGGTGCCTCAAAAGTTTATCGTTTACTTGAGGGCAAAACGTTTCGCTCTATTGGATGGAGAACTTTATTTGACTGTTTATCTATTTATGAAGAGAAATTCAAAAGGTCCCTTCAGAGTGCTGGGGCCATATTACCAGAGTTTCAGGAGGGGGATGCTAAAGCACTTGTTGCTTATCTGAATGTTCTTCAGAAGGTGTTTTGTTGTTTTGTTTTTAGGAATGATAAGTATTAAGTTGTTTTATTGTTAATCTTTGCCTCTCTATTGCTATACGCCTATACCTGTTTTATCTTTTAACTTTGCCGCTCCTTGACTTTGCTTTCAAAATATGGTGCAAAGCTTTGCACCCTGAGGACATACAAAGCTTTATTTTGAGATCCATGTGTTCGGTTTTGACCATATACCCTGAATATTTATCACCAGAAGATCTTTTTACTGCCTGCGACCTGATCTAAAATCATGAACTAGGGCTACTTTAACTATCCATTCAACTATTTCGGTTGCTTAGAAGCAAACTGCGTAGGGGAAACAAAAAAATGTTGGTATATCTTGTTTATATGTCAAAACATTTAAGGTGAAGATTTGGTAGCTAGTGCAGATTTCAAATTGGATACTACAACTGGACATTGGGCTTGGATTTGGGACTTCATGATTAATGGGTAAAACTGGTTAAATTCCTCTTGGTGATGCTTGTATACTCCTTGTATACACCAATCCTCTCTTATGTCTGTTTCATTACATGGTACTACCCAGAGGAAAGCAGCAGTTAATTACCTGGTGGATATACCATGGTGAAATATAACTCCATGAAGATGATAGGCATATTATAGCGCACGCACAGAATATATTTTTATAATGGCATTATTAGTTTACACAAGAAACCAGCGCGATGTGCTGTTCATAATATATATTTTCTTGTTAGAAGTAACGAGTACCTAGTGGAATTTCTGTATCACAGCCCCTTCAAGTGATAAATGGTTCAACATGTAGCCATAATTATAAGTAAATCAAATATTTCTGAAGGTGTTTTTGTGCAAAATTCTGAAATGTGCGGATTCTGCATTGCAAAAGTTACTTAACCTAGAATAAAAATATTGCAATTAGGGCCATTGCAACACCCATCAAAGGAGTAGTTCTCCATCCAGGAGCGACTTTCCCATATTCCTAATCAACCGTTTCAATAAACATCCTACAGTAATTCGTCTTGGACCAGATCTTGAACTGTTCTCAACAGCTTGTGTAGCCATAAATCCTGTTGTATTCCAGATCAAAGGAACAAAAAGGATGTCTTAACTTTACTGTTATACCCCTTAATATGAAGAAAGAACTGATTGGCTTGCAATTATCTTTTCTGATGCTCTGTAGGTTGTAGAAAATGGGAATCCGGTTGAACGAAAGAATTGGTTTCCTGATATTGAGTCGCTATTCAAGCTCCTAAGCTATGAGAATGTGCCACCTTATTTGAAGGTTATTGACTCTTTTATTACTGCATCTCGATATGACTACCTTATTCTTTTATGTCCTTGTCGTCTTGTGAAAGCTTTAAGCTGCCATCGAGTTCTCTTGTTCACTATTTCTCTTGTCCTGACAATATTTACAGGGTGCTTTGCGAAATGCCATCTCCTCTTTCATTCAAGTTTCACCAAACTTGAAAGATACGATCTGGAGTTACCTTGAGAAGTATGATCTGCCAGTGGTCGTTGGGCCTCATGTTGGGAATAGCACGCAACCAATGTCTGCCCAGGTTGGTTTCGTTTATGGTATCCATACTAGTTAATGGTTTATGCAATTACATAGAAGCTCGATATTATCGGTTTAACGCGTTTAGTCTTCATACTTTTGATATATGCATATGTGCATATTACTTGTATTAATCCATATACACTGGCTTTTCATTGCATTTTCGTCTACATTTGGGATTGTTCGCATCCTATCCTAATATTCTTAAAAGTTAAATACGCGGTTTACCACCGAACTACAATGCAAATTTAACTTTGGTCACTGAACTTTGATTAGTGACAAAGTGACCATTGGATTCTTCAATTTGTCCAATTAAGTCATTCCTTTAGCTTTCGTCAATCCCAAGTCCGTTAAATGGCTTAATCCCGGGGTAATTTGTCACTCTCTTCGTTGTTTTCTTTTTCTCCCCTTTCTTCTTTCTTCTTGTTTCTCCATCACTACTATGTCCAACCTTCCGCCCCACCTCATGCAAGCCTCACCACCCATCATCACCACCACACCTTCATCCCTGCTCCCACCAAAAACCCATTAAGGTAATACCCATAAGAAAGACATTAAAGATAATCTACGTCACGGCCGGTGTAGTTCCCACCATCAGTCCCACCTTACCTACATCCAACATTCCAACCACCCGTAGCCACCCACCATTGTGCTAACAATAGTGCTAACAATAAACCACCACCACAATCCGACATCTGACCACCACCGTACCCACGCCAACCAATCACCGTCCGCGCTAACAACAAACCACCATCATCTTAACCTATTGCCGCTATAGTCCCATCACCCACAGCCACCACCA
Source organism: Escallonia herrerae (assembly GCA_033070095.1). Lineage (NCBI taxonomy): Eukaryota > Viridiplantae > Streptophyta > Magnoliopsida > Escalloniales > Escalloniaceae > Escallonia > Escallonia herrerae. The sequence goes on along the minus strand of JAVXUP010002517.1, from coordinate 38 downwards.
TCGGACATCTAACCACCACTGTACCCGCATCCAACAAC